>JASDQU010235288.1:2363-17104 GCA_032191745.1 Picea mariana | reverse complement strand
TCTAGAGATCCATAATGTTGTGAGGGCAGACTGAGACAACCACTCATGAATATTATGGATCTCTAGAATTAGGTAATCGTTCACCTACAATTCGAGCCATGGAGGGAGTGCCAGTAGGTTGTGATAGGGATGTTGCCACACCTCTCCCTCAATATCTGGTTGTTGTGCATGGCCCCTTTACTCCTTATGTTATTCATATTAGCAAGAAATCATCATCCTTCATCCATCAACGAAACACTGTCAATGATCCATAAACAACATTATAATATACCTGATCATATGTCACATATGCATAAATGAAATACCCAAACCAATACAATCCACTCACTGACTCGATCTGGATTCCAAGGAGGTCCATTGATGCCATCGGCATCCTCAATCTATCAAGTGTTTTGTGTCAGTGTTTCATGGAAACTTGCATAAGAGATCTAGCTAAAGCATACACAAACAAAGCTTATCAAGAAAAGGAAGATAGATACACAATGAAGAATGAGAATCAATGTATATTATGATCTTATCAATGAGTGAGTGATCTTCACTCATATAGTAATGACATCGTATAATTATAAATGCATGCATAATAGTGATGGTATAAGATTTGAAAGTCTAAAATAGAACTAGTCAGTTAACTCTCGCTGAACTAGTGTTACTCTCACTGAACTAGTGTGCCAAAAATAGAAATTTCTCAAACACCCACCCTGAACATCACTATGGAATAAAAAATGAGTCCCGACTACTAGGCCATTTTAGGTACTCATGTACAATGCAACTAATGAACACTAAATAAAATTGAGGAAAGAGGGAAAACTACGTGGGAACAAAACCCCCCTCAAAAGATAATGTATCAACAAAAGAAAATGACAGCTTCTAGGCAACTATGTTCTTCACTGCAAGACAATCCCGCAAAGTCTAAAATTTCTGCTCACTGAAATTCTTCGTGAAGATGTAGAATTCTTTATGGATCTAATGAAGTCCTTTGGAAACATGTCTAGTCTTGTACCTATTGATCCTGTGGACCCATCTACACCTGAAAATATTCCTTTCTGGTGGAAGTGGAACCATATGAGAAGTCTTATTCTTTAGGAGTGAGTCATACTCCTTTTGCATGGTTGCTTGCCATTATGGATTTCCTTCAACCCTATTGTCCTTATGTGGATCAATAGATTGAACCATATAACATTGCATGGGCATCCCAGGTTCAGAAGATGAAAATTCATGAGAAGGATCCTCATGCTGAGATCGATTCCTCCTCAAATCCAATGGATTTCCTGCAAGGTTGCCTGCTTCCTGAAGTGTGGTTTGTGCCTTCTTGGGCATATGCTAAAGCTTTAGTGCTATCTTCTTATTTGGTTGTACTACCTACTTATTTCCATGTAAAAAATCTGAGTGTATGGAATCAAATATGATGTATGAAACTGATGGAAGCACAAGAGTATATGCATGTTGCACCGGAGGTGCATGCAAAGTACTCTCCTTATGTGTAAGTAGAATAGAAGAGTTGTTATCAAAAAACTTAGTGAATTTATACGACCTTGACTTGTGATGCACCTCACCAATTGCAATGATGGAAATGACATGCATGTCAATTACTGAAACTGAATCTGATGTAAATTCAACCTTTTTACCTTTCTGAGTAATTTAATAAACTGAGAGAAGATTCATAGAGATCTTTGGAATATGTAGAACATTCTTAAAACTACCATTTTGGAGTTTCACTCTCCCTTCTCCTGCCACTGCTACTAGATTATCATCCCCCATGAGAATAGTGGGTCTTGAGCATGGACTCAAAGAAGAGAAAACTTCCTCTTTCACCGCCATATGATGGGATGCCCCAAAATCTATAATCCATGAATCAGATGAGGAATTAATTGCAACGAGAGCATGATGATTACCTTTCTTAGGAGCAGGATCTTCTTCCTTCTGCCTCTTGACTCCCTCTAGAATGAAGTTTCCAAGGTTGTTCTGTTGAAGTGCTTGTACCATAAGATCGATTTTTTTCTTCATGCTTGTGGATTCGTCATGATTCGGTTTATTGTAGTAAGTGCACTTATTTCCCTTATTCTTATTCTTCTTGGAATCTAAAGAGTCTTTGGAACCTGAAGAATCATTAAAGGGTTTGGAATATCCCTACTTCCCGTTCTGTTTGGATAACCCTTTTCCATCATGAATGGTGAGTGCATGTGCTTTGGGATCTTTCATGAGGCCCATCTATATGAGTTTTGTCTTCTCTTGTGTAATAGACTCAGTGAATTGAGTCAACATAGGAATTTTCCAATTTGTTCCAAAACTACATCTCCCAGAAAGGAAATTGGAGACATATACAACGTATTCTGGTCCTAGCTTGGCCAAGATTGTTAGAATAAGTTGTTTCTATTGTGTAGACTTTTCAATACCACGTTCACCCAAGCTCAAAATCAAAGATTTAAATTTAGTAAAGAAATCTTGTATATTATCAAAACTTTTATGGTCTAAGGTATTCAACTCTACCTCAAACATATGACCTCGCATCTCATCCTGCTTTCCAAAAAGTCCTTCCAGGGTGGTCCAGATCTCATTTGGATTCTTGCATACAGCAAGATGAAACGAGAAATCAGTGGATATTAACTCAAGAATTAGTCATGTGGCCTCATCCTTACTGTTCACCCATCTCATCTTTTCAACTGTTGATGTAGGTTATGTTTCTGTCGCCATTGTCAAATTATACAGTCCTTTCCTTCTGAGTAGGAATTATGCCTTGGGCTTCCAATCAAAATAAGTGTATGGTATGAGGATTACCACCAAGTTTGACTGTATAATAGTTGTCCTATCCATCTTTCCCACTATTTCTAAGAACCCCTAAAAATTTACTCTCAATCTGCAAGTGAAAATTTAAGAAATCAAGGCAAAAAGGGCACTTTAAGTGAAAAATTGTATCAGTTTCAAGAGATGATATTCTGACTTACTTTATGAGAAAACGATGAGGAATCTCACCAAACAGTTGAAAACCCACTTGTAGAATGGTTCGATTTACTTTCCATGTGATTTGTTTCCTCAAAAACTTAATATTTTGGGATCAATCACTGTAGAAAGTTACGACCACAGATTCGTATCAGTTTGAAGAGGCTATCTTCTAGCTTACTTTCTGAGCAAATGGTAAGGAATAAAAGCCAAACGGTTGAAAACCCACTTGTAACATCCCTAGCCACCCAGGTCGGGCCACAATACACGAGAGAAACTCTTTCATTCTCTCCGCGGAACATACTATAACATACCCAAAATCCAACTAAGCTATGCCACATAAATTTTTTGAATTGGATGCAATTAAAATATATACACATAGAACTCTTGTGGAAATAAATATATAGACGTAAACAGAAAAATGCATTTCGTAAATGCACGGATTCATATCAACATAACAGTAAACATATATGTGCATCATATATGGGCAATACCCATAAATATCAAGACAATTATAAACAGACATAAGATAAACCCATAAAAATGCACACGTAAATGACAATGCAGCATGTAAATTTATCACAAAGTTGACATTTATCTTGGTAAGAATATCACCAACTGCGTGCAGACATTCCACGAACCTCCTAGCCTTACACCACATTGTTCATCACTCTCAATAGTGAGTCACCCCCGAGTTGGGACTAAACTCCACCCGGGTAAATGGATTCCTAACCAATCTAATGGTTCATAAACAACATGAAAGACTTCATCACANAGGTCTACTGAGCCAGGTCTACAGCATCACAGGTGCCAACTCAAACTAACTGCCTCTAGTCTCTCATTCCCCACATGCTTATCCCACCCAGGAAGTGTTCCCCTTCTTTGCTCAACATTCCTTCGGCTACCCCACTTCCTTTCCGGGCTTCAGCAACAAGCCAGAGAGGAAGTCTCAGAGCCCCATAGTTGTAGTTTAGCACCTTCAGGAAATCAATTCCCAACAATTCTCTCATGTGGAGAGAAATTTCCCATGGGCCTGACAACCTGCCTCTTCAATATCCCATGGGCCTGACAACCCGCTTCTTCATTCCTTGTCCTAAGATAACCGGATACACAAACATAATGGCTATGGATATAGGTTCAGGTATAGTCATGAAGGTACAAAGGATAGCTCCCTGGGTGTGTGAATTCTCATGGATGATTTACTGGATCACTGACTGATGGAAAGAATGTTTGAAAATGAACTAACTCCCCACAATATGTATGCATGTCCCCAACTTGACACTTGTCATGTTGGGAGATACTTTGGCCCACTTGTCTCCATATTTAGAACTTAGGATAGAATAATTATTCATACTTTATACTTTAAGAAATATTAATATAATATTCCTTTTTGGCTTAAGCACCCTAGATTAGCCCTTTTTCTTAACTTTTATCCCCCACCCTTTCCCAACTAGTGGATTTTAGTCCCCCATACTCTTTTAGCATGGTTGGTCTATGCACAACGATGTATTTTATATTAATGATGAGACATATACAAAAGTAGGTGCACTGGCCTTTAACATTTAGTCTCTCCTACCTAATAATCACAAAACTGGCTACCCAACATATAACATAACATATACACAAAGGCTCATTGGCCTCAATATTTTGTGCACTTAAGATGTTGCACGCGGTATCCTGAAATATGCACACTTCCTCATTTTACTGTGCAGTACATGTGTGCACTATGCCATGAAAAGTGCATACAAAAATGATATCAAACAGCTCACCAGCTTAAGTACATTTTCATTCTTATTTACAATTGGGTTGGGCCTAGGGATATTACAATCCCCTCCCCTTATTTATGCACTGTCCTGAGTGCATCATGTAAACACATACAATAAAATTTTCAAAAATATTCAAAAAGATGCATGTATTCTACTCGCATTGCATCCTCATGCTCCCAAGTAGCATCCTCAGAACCGTACCAGGTCCATTGGAACTTTACAATCCCAATGGCTTGATTCCATATCTATTTGATTTTCCAGTCCAGAATGCGTACCGACTGCACTTGAAAAGTGCCTTCTTGCTCCACCTGAATCACATTCCAATCAATAACATGATTAACATCAGGCATATATTTCTTGAGCAATGATACATGGAATAAATTATGAACAGACATAGATGCAAGCAATGCAATCATATAGGCTACTCGACAAATCCTTTCTAGGATTTCAAATGACCCACAATAGCGATCTGCCAACTTTGAACAATTTCCCAACTTCAAGGAACTTCTGTTGGCTTTGAATTTCAAAAATACATGGTCCCCCACTTTAAATTCCTAGTGATTTATGCCCTTATCATCATAGCTTTTCTTCCTGTCTTGGGCAACCTTTAAATTTTTCTTTATTTTTATCATTTGCTCCTCCATTTCCCTAACCAAATCTGTCCCAACCACTGCTCTATCTACTGGGTTATCCCAGCTTATTGATGTGTTGCACTTTCTTGCATAAAGTGCCTCAAATGGGCTCATCTTTAAAGATGTTTGGTACCCATTGTTAAAACCAAACTATACCAAGTGTAGGTAGTCTTCCCATTTTGATGGTTTATGCATCATATACATCCTCAACATATCTTCAATCACTTGATTCACCCTCACTGTTTGTCCATCTAATTTTGGATGATAAGTTGTACTAAAATTCAAATTTGTCTCAAATCCATTAAATAATCCCTTCCAAAAATTTGAGGTAAATTTTGGATCTCTATTAGACACAATTGTCTTGGGTATGCCATGTAATCTAGAAAATTCTCTTGTATAAATGTCACCAATGTTGGTTGCCTTGTGAGTGAGCTTAACTGGAATAAAATGGGATACCTTAGTAAGCTTATCGACCACTACCATGATAGAATCATGTTGTTTGTTTGTTGTTGAAAGTTGGGTGATGAAATCCATGTTTACAACTTCCCATTTCCACTCAGGAATGGGTAATGGTTGTAGAAAACCATTTGAGTGTCTATACTCATCGTTTACCTTTTGACATTCCAAACATTTGGCAATAAAATCAACAACCTCTTTCTTCATGCCTGGCCAATAATATTTGTTTTTGACAGTTGCAATAGTTTTCGGATAACCTGAGTGCCCAACATAAGGTACATTATGCATTTCCCTCAATATCATATTTTTCAATTCCTAAAAATTTGGTACATAAATTATGCCCCTGTACATGAGAATTTCATCATTATCTTGCTCATATTCTTTAATTTTTTGCTGCAAATTACCTTGTTGTAATTTTGCCTCTAATTCCTTGTATTGCAAATCTGATCTGGATGCCTCTATAATTATGTCCTTCAAATCTGATTGGTACATGCCAATGGTTTTAGCATGTAATTCATGCACTCTTCTGTTGATTGCATCATCCACTTTGTTTTCTTTCCCTTTAATATGGTTTATATCAAAGTCACATTTGCTGAGAAATTCTAACCATCTGCTTTGCGTAGCATTTAGATTTGGTTGATCAAATAAACATTTCAGACCATTATGGTTTGTCCTCAGTTCAAATATTTTCTCCATGAGGTAGTGTCTCAATTTCCTTAAGGCATGCACTATGGCTGCCAATTCCAAATCATGAGGTGCATAGTGTTTTTCATGCTCCTTCAACTTTCTTGATTCATAACATATAACAAACCCATTTTGACTGAGGACTCCACCAAGTCCTTCTTTACATGCATCTGTGCATACAATGAATTCTTCATTTGGGTCCGCAAACCTTAGTATTGGACCACTTGTTAATAGTTGTTTCAAGTGTCGAAAACTCTTTTAACAATCCAATGTCCATTGAAACTTCACACCCTTTCTTTGCAAGGAAGTGATTGGGTGTGCAATCTTTGAAAATCCTTCAATAAATATCCTATAGTAGCCTACAAGGCCCATGAATGATCTAACCTCTATCACATTCTTTGGAATGAACCATTCTCTAATGGATTCTATCTTCTCAGGATCCACTATTATCCCATCCTTTGAAATGATGTGTCCCAAATAATGAATTTGCTTCTGATAAAATGAGCACTTGTTCAATTTAGCATACAACTGATGCTCCCTTAATACTTGCAACACCATCCTCAATTGATGTTCATGCTCTTCCTCTGAATTAGAATATATAATAATTTCATCCAAAAAGACAATGACAAACTTGTCTAAATATTCTCGGAAAACACCATTTATTAAGCACATGAAAACAATTGGTGCATTTGGCAACCCAAATGGCACCACTGTGAACTCATAATAACCATACCTTGTCCTGAAAGAGGTCTTGCTAATATATTCCTCTTTAATCCTTACTTGATTGTATCCTGACCTTAGATCTATCTTTGAAAATATCTTTGCATCCTTCAATTGATCAAAGAGATCATCAATCCTTGGCAGAGGATACTTGTTCTTTACAATCACATTATTCAACTATCTAAAATCAATGCACAATCTTAATGCCCCATCTTTCTTCTTCACAAACAAGACTAGGGAACCCCAAGGTGACACACTTGGGCATATATACCCCTTCTTCAGAAGTTCTTCAAGCTACAATTGAAACTCCTTCATCTCTAGTGTACTCATTTTGTAAGGAGTCTTTGACACTAGAGCTTCTCCCAGAATTAAATTTATAGAGAAATCAATATCTCTCTTTGGGGGTAGTCCTAGTACCTCCTTGAACACATCTTCAAAATCTTTCAGGACTGCATAATCTTCCAAATTTGGCACCTTATCTTTAGGTGTCTCTTCCATATGAGCTGAAAATATTTGACACCCTTTTCTGTAACATTTCTTCAGCTACAATGCTGAAATTTCTATGATGGTTACTACCCTGGGAATTCCCTGCACTTTCCTTAGATTCTCTTCCTCATCCAAGCAAGTAAATGCCTTGTTATGATAGTCTAGGATAGCATGATGTTGGTCCATCCAATCCATCCCAACTAGACATTCATAGAAACATAAAGGCAAGATGTTAAAATCTTCCCTGGTGTTCAGTCCATTCATGTCCATAATACATGACTTAACCATCTCATTAACTTTTCTTTTGGCTTTGGTATCCAGTTTCACCAACAAAGATTTTCCATGCTTGCTTCTTGGCAAATGAAAACTTTCCACCATCTTAGGATCTATATAACTATGACTAGCTCATGAATCAATTAAAATAGCAATGGTTTGGTTGTTGATCATAACTTCCACTTCAATCATTTGTGACTGATACTCTGCTTGATTGTTCTCCAGGGATGCTTAGATACTTGGCACATTTCTTCCCATGTCCTCCACTTTTTCAACTTGTTGTACATTATGAACAGTCCTCACTTTTTCACCTCTGTGCGGACAATCTCTAAACATATGATCTCCTTTACAACCCAAACATTGAATAGGTGGTTTCCTTGGCCTTTGACCCCCTATCTCAATCATTCTGGGTTCTCTAGAATTTGGTTGTCCCTAAGGATTATTTATGAAGAATGGTGGATTAGATCCCTTCTTCCTCTGATCCATCTTGAATTTCTTTTTGTCTTCCCAAGCTTTTTGGAAAGTTGGCCTTGATTTTTGTTGATCATATAGGAATTTATCTCGCCTTATGGTCTTCTCCAATGTCTTTGGGTCATCATATTGTATTTTGTCACTGATGAATGTTGGAAATCCACTCAAATACCTCTGAATATTCATTGTTTCATCCTTGATGAAGGAAACATACTTCAACAGTTCTAAAATTTTTCTCTCGTATTCATTTATGGTCATACTTCCAAGCTTGATCTCAAATAACTCTTTCATTTTCTTGTCATAGTATCTCTTAGTCAAGTATTTCTTCTCAAAATACTACTTGAATTCCCTCCAAGTAACACTTTTCTCTTTAATGTGTTGCACCAACACAAGTTGATCCCACCACATGGATGCCTTTCCCTTGAGCTTATAGATGGCAATTCTACCTTCTGCACGAGAAGAATAAGTATGCAATTGAAAATACTTTCTCATGCCCAACAACCATGTTTTTGCATCTTCATCCTTCTCGTACTCACCATCAAATGTAGGAGGTTTGATTTTGTTCATTTCTCCTCGTAGCTCATCCACCCCAGAAATCTTATGCTTCCTGACAGGGGATGGACTTGAGCTTCTATGTGATCTCTTATTGGAATGCCTCAGGAAGTGACGGTGATATCTACTAACACTTCTTGTTCTTCGTTTCTCATCAGGAGACTTGCGACCTCCTGATTTGCTTGAGCCACTCTCCTTATCCAATTTATTTTCTATTATGTTCAAGCTCTCCATTAACTTCATGTTGAAGTCATATTGCTACCCCTTGGCTCTCATAAGCCTTTCATTATTATTTTTATGGCTTTGGACATCCTTCTGCAAATTTTTAATGGTCTTTATCATATTCATGTTTTCATCCCTTCCTTCTTCATGTCCATTGGAGTTTGTTCCTTCAATGCCCAAATGGACATACATCCCTCTAATCTCATCCTCCTGACTATAAGTCCCTTGTGCATCTTCCATTACTCTGGACTCTATGCTGGTCTTGATCTGATTTAGTTGTTTTTAAATCTGTAAAATGTGTAGCCAACAAAACTTTGTCAGGCTAACTGTTTCAACAATTTCATGAAAATATGAACCATTTTGGTTCAATAATATATCATAATCCTTTCTTATGATTTCATAGAAAAAATTGAATGCATGAAATTTTTTTATGGGTTAATATTTAGATTCCAGTTTCCAATACCTTTCCAATGCCTTCTCACATGCTCAATTCCGAGTCTCGAGCAAAAAGTTATGGCCATTTGAAAATTGTCCATTAAGTTTTATGTTCATTCTTCAACTTGGCGCAACTCTGCGCTGTAATTAAGCATTTTTTCATCTACTCCATTGGATTTTTTGTATGAGATAAATTGGGTTTATTCATATGCATCTTATGGACACTCTTTCCAAGTTTCACCTTTTTCTGGGTTCCAGGATGCTAGTTACAACCTGTTGAAGTTCTAGGTTAATTTGTGTTTTTGGTTTGCAATGCTACAATTACCTTCTTTTCCATAATACACATGTTTAATATGCCTAGAAATTTAATTCATCTCTAGAAATGTATTCTATGGTTCAATATCTTTCCATCGACTACTCTTACACCTCAATCTAATTCTGGAGCAAAAAGTTATGGTTCTTTGAAGTTAGATGGGTCTTAAAATTTACCCTCCAGTGTTTGTGCTGTAACTTTCTCATAAAAGCTCTGTTTGACGAACGATTTACACCGTTAGAAATATCTCTCTGAGATATTTTATTTGAGTTGCAAATATAGAGTGTTCCTTGGCACAATTTGTTCTTGTGGCTTTTGCGTTTCTAAAAACTCTCTTAAGAGCCTAAAAACACGTTGCAAAAAGATGACGTTCAAATAGTATAAAATGTCACGGAAATTTGTTGTTTTTTCGTTGTTGTTCACCCTCCAAACAACTTATCACACACAAAATTCAACCTGTAAAACCATATTTTCCATGCGCAACAACAACACAAGGTAAATCGTGCTCCGCGCACCTATAACCACTGTGTTTCGCTTCTCTGTCGCAACAATAACTTGCGCGCACTACTTTGTGTCGCGCACCAATATCCACCAGGCGCAGTTTTGGTTCTTGTGCCAATACCCATTGTGTTCATTTTTTCTATCAAAAGCTAATATTCCACGAGTGTTTCACTCTATGTGCTTCACCATGTCAGAGTTTAGTACACCCCCACCGCACACCAATACTCTACGTGCAACATCAACTAAATTGTCGCGCAACATTATATACCCACATTGCGCACGCACCAACCAAACTCCTCTGTGCTCTGTTAATACTTCGAACACCATGTGTCGCATTATTATGTGTGTGCACATCGCACAAGTCCTATTATGTGAATGCACACTGCGCAATGCTAAATTTAGTGCACGCAACCGCACACTAACATTTTTCTGCGCGACACAAAAATTTTGTGCGCACACCTGCACACCAACATTTTTCTGGCAGAGCCGAAATTTAGCGTGCGCACCAACATGCCAATAAATTTATGCATAGTGCCCAATTTTACATATCACAAGATTTTCACTGCACATCATGCATTTTTAGTGCGCTCACTTGCGCACATTCATTTTTATGCGCATCAATTCCTAGTGAATTTCGCTGCAGAAATTGTTTTTTTTGTTTCCTAACCTTTTCCCCAATTTACCATAGACATTATGAAACTATGAAATTCATTCAATTTCACCCCAATAATACCCGTTCAACATTTTCAACAACAAATCATAGTGAGTTGACATTTCTGGAATGGATTTTTCTCAAACTCCATTCATGAATTGAGAATTTTAATTATTAATCTCGCTCCAACTCTCATGGCTTCACTATAACTTCAAATTCGACTAATTCCAGGTCTAAATTTGCTATAACAGATATTAAATAATTAATATCTCACCACTTGGCCGAATTTCTTAATTTTCCCATGCATTTAACAACATAAATTGGGGCTTTTCCCTATTCTGTGTCATTGCTTCTAAATTTTACCATGGACGCTCTACAGACTGAAATTTGTCCACATCGAAATAAATCCTCTATGTAATTTCACTTCAACTCAATTTGCTCAGCCCATCCAGGCTCAGTGTTGAAAACTGAAGCTTTGATACCATATTGTAACGTCTCTGGCCACCCACACTGGGCCACGATACACAAGAGAAACTCTTTCATTCTCTCTGCGGAACATATTGTAACATACCCAACATTCAACTGAGCTATGCCACACAAATTTTTTGAAGTGCATGCAATTAAAATATATACACACAGAACTCTTGTGGAAATAAA
This sequence comes from Picea mariana, assembly GCA_032191745.1. Taxonomy (NCBI): domain Eukaryota; kingdom Viridiplantae; phylum Streptophyta; class Pinopsida; order Pinales; family Pinaceae; genus Picea; species Picea mariana. The sequence continues at coordinate 5,347 of JASDQU010235288.1, read as the reverse complement.
TATATAAATGTGGAAATAAATATATAAACGTAAACAGACAAATACATTTTGTAAATGAAAATATTCATACTAAAATAACAGTAAACGTATACATGCAGCATGTACTAGCAATACCCATAAATATAAAGACAATTATAAACACACATAAGATAAACCCATAAAAATGCACGCGTAAATGACAATGCAACATGTAAATTTATCACACAGTTGGTAAAAATATCACCAATTGTGTGCATACCTTCCATGAACCTCCCATTCTTAGACCACACTATTCATCACTCTCAACAGAGAGTCACCCTCGAGATGGGACTAAAATCCACCCGGGTAAAAGGATTCCTAACCAGGCTAATGGTTCATAGAAAACAGGAAAGACTCTATCACAGGTGCCAACTGAAACTAACAACCTACAGTCTCTCATTCCCCACATGCTTCTCCCACCCAGGAAGTGTTCCCCTTCTCTGCTCAATAGTCCTTCAGCTACCCCACTTCCTTTCCTGGCCTCAGCAACAGGTAACACAGGAAGTCTCAGAGCCCTATAGCTGCAATTTAGCACCTTCAGGAAATCAATTCCCAACAATTCTCTCATCGAGAGAGAAATTGCCCATAGGCCTGACAACCCACCTCTTCAATATCCCATGGGCCTGAAAACCTGCTTCTTCAATCCCACTCCTAAGCTAACCATATACACAAACATAATGGCTATGGATACAGGTTCATGTACAATCATGAAGGTACAAAGGATATCTCCCTAGGTGTGCAAATGCTCATGGATGATTTACTGTATGACTGAATGATGGAAGGAATGATGGAAAGAATGCTTGAAAATGAACTAAGTCCCCATAATATGTATGCATGTCCCCAACTTGTCACTTGTCATGTTGGGAGCTACTTTGCCCACTTGTCCCCATCTTTAGAACTTAGGATAAAATAATTGTTCATACTTTATACTTTAAGAAATATTAATATAATATTGCTCTTTGGTTGAAGTTCCCTAGCTTAGGATTTTTTCTTAAATTTTAGCCCCCACCCTTTCCCAACTAGTGGAGTTTAGTCCCCCATACTCTTTTATCATGGCCGGTCTACGCGCAACAATGTATTTTATATTAATGTTGAGACATATACAAAAGTAGACACACTAGCCTTTAACATCTAGGCTCTCCGACCTAATAATCATAAAACTGGCTCACCAGCCTATAATATAACATATACACAGAGGCTCATTGGCATCAATATCGTGCACACTTAAGATGTTGTGCGCAGTATCCTGGAATATGCACACTTCCTCATTTTACTACGTAGTACATGTGCACACTATGCCATGAAAGGTGCATACAAAAATGATATAAAACAACTCACCAGCTTAAGTACATTTTAATTTTCATTTACAATTGGGTTCGGCCTAGGGATATTACACCACTTACAGAATGGGTTGATTTACTTTCCATGCAGGTCGTTTCCTCAAAACATTAATACTTTTGGATAAATAACTGCTCAAAGGTACAACCATAGATTTAGCTCGCTAAAACTCCGATTTTCCTTATTCTTTGGCTTGTCTGGCTTGCTCCAAGTAGCATAGCTTTGATACAATGTCATTGTTTCATGGAAACCTACACAGGAGATCTAGCTAAAGCATACACAAACAAAGCTTATCAAGAAAAGGAAGAGAGATACACAATGAAGAATGAGAATCAATGTATGTTATGACCTTATCAATGAGTGAGTGATTTTCACTCATATAGGTAATGACATCCTATAATTAGGAATGCATTCATAATAGTGATGGTATAAGATTAGAAACTCTAAAATAAAACTAGTCAGTTAACTCCCATTGATCTAGTGTTACTCTCATTGAACTAGTGTGCCGAAAATAGAAATTTCTCCAACATCCTACACACTCAGGGGAAACTTGTCAATAGCATCTGTCAATACATAGATATCAAATAAGATATAACATCATAATCCATCAACATTATCATAAGAATCCATAAGAGAAACAGACAACATATTCTTAAATCGAATCACTTGCATGGAATTGTCCTTAAAGAATAAGTCAATAGCATGTGCTCGCAAGAGTGGGATGTTACACAGTCAACCATAAGCCATATTGGGTGAGACTATGTTGTGCACTCTAAGTATTATGAATAGATTTAAAATAATTAGTTCGATATAGAATGTCTAAGTATGGGCATTCTACTAATTTGACTCATATCTTACTAGAACTATCATAATACTACTAGCAATTGCCCTTTATCGTGAAAAGGCACTTTATTAGCATACAATGTATTAAAATGTAACTTATACTTTTTAGATTTATACGTACATGATGTGTGTCACTAGAATTTGAAGTAGTATCAAATACAATACAATTACTTCTATCCAAAGGGGTTGGATTCAATGGTGGAAAGTGAGGAGTTTTTCACCGTTGGGAAAGGTTCAATTCCCATGAGGGATTTAGTTGGAGCCATGAGGGCACCTTAAGGTAGTGTTTGAACATGTGGTTGCACCCATAAATACTATATTAAATGGTATCGTGACCTGTGCACACATAAGTGGATGAAAGCCCACCCCCATGTCCTTCAAATTTTAAAGACAATATTTTAGGGAAGGATGTCGGGTCTCTACGAAAACCCTAGCCGCAGGAAGCCTCAGGTTCCCTTGGTTTACCCACCGCTCCCAACTTTTCATTCTATCATAGGCTCTCGGAGTGGCGAAAAGACTTTCTTGTGTTAGCTGGCAGATGATTTTCCTTTTTTTTCTCCCTGCAGTTTCTTTCTAGTTCTTTTTTTGGTCAGGTATTATGGATGAAATGGTAGATTACGAGTATGATCCATTGGATGGACATCTCATTTAGAATCTACCAGCTAGCCTTCCCCTGACATTGTGTCTCTGTTTTTATCGCCTCTTGTCGGGTGCTTGGGGGGGCTCTTTCGTCGATCCCAGTTCGAGCCTCTACTTCGGGTTCATAGTTGTATGATCTTGGTGGT
>JASDQU010235286.1:0-13771 GCA_032191745.1 Picea mariana | reverse complement strand
TGCTGATCAACTGCTTGATAGTTGGTTGGGTGCCTTTTAGGACATCCTTGTAGGTTTCTTGGTCTCTTTTGACCTTCTTAGATTTCCGGCCTCGACCTGGTTTCTTTGGAGAGACCCAAGTTTCGCTTGCGCCTTCCGATTCGCTGCCAGAAGAGATTTCCTCTTCCTCTTCACCTTGGGTCGCTTCGATCCTTGGGGGGGATTTATTTGGCCTCTTGTCCTCTATTATCTCTAGTGTTTTCCTATTCCCAGGGGATTGGGTGCCTCCTTCAGCTTCTCCTTGGGCTTCCTAGGTCAGGATTCTTGGCTCTCCACTAGGTTCCTGATCCAGGGCATTGAAGTTGTTGGTTGTTTCTTTGCCGCCTGGAATATTTTCTTTTGTTGGGGGTGGCTTATCACTTATTGATACTTTTGATTTCGAATTCCCCTTCCTAACCTGATACCAACCTTTGTCCCCTTCTTTCTCTGTGCTTGGATTTTTTGGGCAGTTCCACTTGAAGTGCCCGTATTCATGGCACCCTCTGCATTTGAAGGGGAGTTGCTCGTAATCGAGCTTTTGGAAGTGTTGCCAGTCACCTACCATTAGTTTCAATGCTTCTAGTAGGCCTACCTCCAGATCCACCTCCACATAGATCTGAGCACAGGAGTACTGGTCTTTTGGGTCTGCTTTATCTATGTAGTGTCCCAAGCCATTGCCGATAGCTTGGAGCGAAGAAGTGTTCCAGCAGTGGATTGGGAGGTTTGGGAGTCTTACCCAGACCGGGACATCTTTTGGAACTTTTGAGGCTGGATCGAAGCTAGGAGTCCATTAGTTCAGGTAAATACCTTGTGTTCCCATGAAATACGGCCCGTTCCTGAAGATTAGATCTCTGTCCTCCTGAGAGATGAATTCAAAAATGAAGAAACCCCTCCCAACCACGTAGCAAGTTACGCTATTTGTTATGAGGGGCCTCCAATTCCTTTGAATCTAGTTGTCTGTTGTACGGGCTGAGCGCCATAGGCCCATGAATTGGCCGACGATGCCGTGATCTACAAGAGATAGGGTGACCTTCATTGGCTAGTCCGGGGGAAGAGCGATCTCAGGTACTTCGTCCAGTTTTTTCACAAAGCTTGGGGGTTCTGTCGGAGGGAGTTTCTTGCTACATGACGCAACAAGCTTGCGGAAGGAAGAGGTCGGGGAGGGAGGGGGCAACAAATCCCCTTTGTCCTGGCCTGGCATGAGTGCGTGAGAGGAGAACCCTAGTCTGTGTATGCGCCTTCATGAGCTGAGTGTTGTTTTCCCAATAAGTTTGTTACATACCAAATTCCTTGTGATTTGAAAATTATTGACAGCACAAATAAAGCAATTAGTTTCTTAGGAAATGTGACAATGAATAAAATTATGGGTGCTTCCAATATCAACAAGAATGATGACCTTTCGATGCTTAATGTAACCAATCAACTTGATGGTTTGGGGAGAAGAGAAGCTAGTGAGAGAATTTAGGTAAATGACTAGTTCTACTTCAAGAGGGTCAGAGGGAGGGGTCATGTTAGTGGGTTCAAGTGATGCAGCCACAAGGGGAGCCTCAACATCATCTTCCGAAACATCCTCTGAGATGAACATAAAAATATTTTGTTCCTTACACTTGTGTCTAAGAAAATATTTGTCATCACAATTATAACAAAGGCCTTTGAGTTGGCGTTCATCCATTTCTGGCCAAGTTAATTTCTGGATCTTTAGTGGAGTATAAAGAGGAGTGGGAATGACTGGTTTAGTGAAAGGAATATAGGAGGATTTTTATGTTTGAGAAGAGACAACATATTGTGCTTCTTTAGCTCTTTTAGTAGCTTCCACCTAACTCTGAGGCTGATCCATGAGGACATGGGCCCGAATCTCATCCTTGAGGCCACTGATAAAACATTCTCAAAAAAAAGCATCAGACATGCCCTCTGTACAGAAAGACAATCACTCAAAAGTGGCTATAAAGTATTCCACTGTGCTAGATTGTTTCAACTTTGTCAAACGACCTAAATGGTCGGTGTCAGTGTCAAAGTGTTCATAAAGCTCTGCCATAAATTGTGTCCAAGCCACATACCCTTGGCAGGATTTTTTTCCCCATTGCCACCATTGTGAACGTTCTTTATCTAGACGGAGAAGACCACACTAGAGTTTGGCCAACTCATATGTAATTCCATACAATGAGAAATAATGTTCCATTTGAGTTACCCAACCAGTGGGATCCAAGCCATAAAATTTGGTCACATGCACATGCGAAAGGCGTAGGTCACGCTGAAAGTGATGGGGTAGAAAATTCTGGGAATGAGAGGAAGTTTCACCTTTGGTTTGCAAAGGTGGGTCAGAGGAGGGAAGATCTGTAGGAATATGTAGCTTGGCATATATCATCGTAGTGAAGGAGGCAAGCTGGGTATTGAAGGATTCAATTTGGGTAGCGAAGTCCTATTTGATGTCCTTCATTTTGGTGTTGATGGAGGAATGGATGTTTTTATTGAGGTGGAAACATTGGTACTGAGCTATGTCACTTCTTGTTTGGTCTCTGTGAAATTAGAGTACAAGGAATTGAAACGAGCTTCCAAGTCTTGGCTGGGCCATGATGAAGAGGGAAAATGACAAGGGAAGGGTGGGATCACACAGAAAATGGGTTATGAGTGAAGTGTATCACAACGATAAAGGTGAGGAGGGGAATCCATTAGGGTAAGGCCCAAATAAGGGCACTGGGAGAGGGTCGGGTCCAAGAGAAAAAAAAATTGCTGAAAAATGATAGGTATGACTACGATAAGGGAGAAGAGAGGAATCTAATGGGATAGGTCTCAAATAATGGTGCCAACAGGATCCATAATTTTTTTTTTACTCATGTGGAGTTATACTCTAATCTAAAGAATAATGCAATGATGAAATGCCCAAATTATTAACAAGAAGAAATGTGTAGTAATTTCGCAACCCGAATGTAGGAGACACAGTTGCGTGGCAATAGATATTGTTTATTGTATTTTTGTTTCCATCTCAAGGGTTAAGGTATTCAAGGGTTCTACAGACAAGGGTTTTCCCTGTGCTATATCTCTCTGATATACGTGTGAGGTCCAACAGTAGTACTTGGCCCAAAATCTTAGGGAACCAACTAAGGAGGCTAAATCATGTTGTTCTCGGTGGCACTATAGAAGTTAGGATACCAATCAGTTGACCTATGGAGGGATTCAGGAGATCTAGGTCCATTCATATATAGGTGTTGTATAATGCACTACCATTCAAAGGGGTACCAACAGGGGTTACAAGGGTGTCCAGTAGATGTGCTCATAAGTAACACTTGTATTTCCTGTGTGTATGAATCCCTGACTGTAGGTTTATGCGCGTAACGATAAATCTATATAGCTTTAAAATGTCGAAATATGTCTATACCCTGAAAAAAAATTAACCCACAATTTTCTGCAGAGGAAGGTGCTCTGATACCACTTGTAGTATTCCAGATATAAAATAGCATGCAGAACATAAATAATTAGCTAGAAATGGCAGGGAAACAATGATATAACTAGAACAATACCAGAATAATACCATAATAATACCAGAATAACACTAGAAAGATCACTTTGATTACTGAGAGAAATTTTCACTTGCCTCTTTGAGGGGGAAACCTCCAGCAGAGCATAGCTCTATTACAATAATATCCAAGACAAAACTTCTCATACCCTCTGCTCCTATTTATACTTAATTTATCTATCCAAAAGAACAATTTAGAGGAAGATCCTTATAGAAGCAAAAGCTTCTATTATTTATTCTTACATTTGACTTATTATTCCTTATTGCTAGGCCTTATTAATATTGGAATTTATTACATGGAAATATATTATTCTACCTAGGTGAGGGGTTAGGTCCCTAATACTATAGGCCTCGCAATGTTATTATTACTTTGAGCAAGAAAATGTATAGGATACTTGAGGTAGTCCCACCTAGTGTCATTTCCTTGATCTATGCCAAGAAATGCAGGAAGGTAATCTCTTAGACTGGGAAGTTTGTCTTCATCATGATTTTAAATTAGAGTGAGTGAAAGATTGCAACCACATCTAGGGACTCTGCAACTGACCTCTTCATGCAGAAATAAGTGGATAAGGTCATGGAAGAATACAAAGACATCTTCTCCTCACCTACTGGGGTACCTCTGCACTTTTAGTACAAGAATTCCATCGATATGACCCCCGGTGCACTGCTACCCAATGGACTAGTCTATCGCTACTCTCCATTAGAAAATGATGAGATCAAGTATTCGATCTAAGAAATTCTCCAAAAGAGGCACATCCAACCTATCTCATCACCTTGTGGAAGACCAATCATACTTTTTCAGAATAAAGATGGGACCTGGAGACTCTGCATTGATTACCAGGACCTAAATAAAATCATATTCAGGAACTGGTACCCAATTCCCCGAATCAACGATCTCCTTGATCAACTCAAGGGGTCAAATAATTTAGTAAGATTGATCTAAAGTCTGGTTACCATCAATTCCTAATAGAGTAGACATATGTATTGAAGACTTCCTTCAACTCAAAAGAAGGTGTTTTTGAATGGATGGTCATGCACTTTGGTTTGAAAAATTCCCCAACAAATTTCATAAGGATGATGGACAATATCTTGTGACCTTTCACCAATTATTTTGTAGTGGTGTATCTTTATGACATCCTCATCTACAAAAATATTTGGGTGGAACACTTGCAACATATTCAATAGGTTCTGCACACTCTGCAACAACACAAGCTATATGCCAACTTGGAAAAATTCTCCTTTGGCATGGACAGGGTCCAACACCTAGGATACATTGTTTATGACCATGGTGTGCATGTGGATCCAACCAATATCCAAGTCATCCATGAATAGCCATCCATGAACATGATCACTGAGCTTCAAAGCTTCTTAGGCCTTGCCAATTTCTATCACAGGTTCATGTTGGGATTCTCCCATATTGCATGGGCCCTCGAACTAGTAACCAATGGTGGTCGTAAGGAAATTTTTGTGTGGGGCATGGAAAAAAAAAAGAATTTGATGATTTGAAGTAGAGATTGTGGTCAACCCCAATTCTTTCATTACCCGACCTATAAAATCCCTTTGAGATTGAGATAGATGCTTCAGACTATGTTGTGGGTGTAGTTCTCACTCAACACAGCCACCTCGTGGCATATCATAGTGAGACATTATCATATTCCATTCATAAGTACCCTAATTATGACAAATAAATGTACTCTATTGTACATGCCTTCCTCTAGTGGAGGCATTACATTCCCGGGAAGGAGACAGTCATCCACATTAATCATAAGTCATTGCAGTTCATGCAGACACAAGGAAAATTGTAGAATGACTGCCATCAGAAGTGGTCCACATACTTGCAGAAGTTCCACCTCAACATTAAATATAAGATAGGAAGTACCACCACATTTTTTATATCCTCAACCAACCTCTAGTTGTGGTACTCACCATGGTTCTAGAATCTTGTAGCCATGAGACCTACGGATGGCCCCATGTCTATGAGAAAGATCCTGACTTTGCCACCACCTACCAAATGTTGGGTGCAAAAACAACTGTCACTACTTTACATCTTTAGGATGGGTTGTTGTGCCATATGGGAAATCTATGCATTCCATCAAGCAAGTGAGTAAAGATAATTTTGGAATCCCACTACATTCGGGTGGTAGGACACTTTGGTGTAGAAAATATAGTGGCAGTGTTGCAACAACATTTCTCTTGGCTGAAACTTTGACAGGATTCCAACAATTATATCAGGTCGTGTACTTCTTGCACTATTGCCAAATTGACCACTAAGAAGTAAGGCTTGTACACCCCTCTTCCTAATCCTAACAGACCCTTGGAATCAATATCAATGGAATGCATGTCGGGCCTTCCATCCACCAAGTGGGGAAATAAATGTGTTTTTGTGGTTTTTGATTTCTTTCCAAGATGGCGATTATGGCCGCCTACAAGAAGAGAATCAAAACGGAGGCCACTACCAAGCTCTTCTTTGAACGATTTTGGGTACATTTTTAGATACCACAAACCATTATCTCATATCAATATAGACTGTTCCTCAACACATTTTGGTCGAGCCTCTGGTCACTACTGAACACCAAGCTCACCAAATCCATTTTCTTCCACCCCCAGATGGATGGCCAAACCTAGGTCATCAACCAGATGATCGTGCATATCCCGTGCATGTACAATTATAAACACACTTGAATATGGGATGTGATTCTTACATATGTTCAACACATCTACAATAGATCCATACATATCTCAACTGGCCACAACCCCTTTCTGGTGGGGTTGGGATTTCAACCATTGGGTCCCATGGATGTTGCACTACGCCTTGCGACCAACCTGAAAAAATCATCTCATGCTCAAATTGAAGCTGAAAAAGTCACCTGGTTAATTGAGTGGATCCAACACATCCACCAAAAGGTTTAGTATATTTTACAAAAGTTCAATTCCAAGTACAAGAAATGCCATGATCAACATCGGGTGCCACACAAGTTTTAGGTTGGAGATAAAGTTTGGTTGCACTTACATAAATAACGCATTTTAGGCCCCCCATCGTAATATTTTTCCACTCTGTTATGGAAATTACACCATCACCAAGGCTATGGGAGACAATTATTTTGAGCTTAACATCCCCCCCTTCCTTTTCTTGCACCTAGTATTCAATGTGGATCTCCTTCAACCATATTTTCCACCATTCTTGGACACCTCAGAGATAGAAGGAAAATTGACACAAAAATAGCTCAACCATGATTACATGGAACATGAATCCACTGATAAAATAATGGACACACAAGTCAAGGGAAATTTCCAGTAGAGGATCCATCTTTATCGGGTTGTCAAAAAAAGGAAGCTCCTGCACCAAGGCAATTTTCTCACCTAGGGACAAATTCAATTGAAATTTCCTCATCTGATGGGGGAACTCAACACAATGGATAAAAATTCTTCCTAATGGGGAAGGATTGATCCAGGTTGATATAAATGGCCACCCACCTATTCTAACTGGCTCATCTTGGCAATTTTTTCAGTTTGGCAGATTTTTCCTAGTTTTCGAGACCTGAACTTCTGGGGCTATTTTGAGGCCCTAAACAATGTTTTTAGGGCTCACCATAGTCAAACTATAGAAGAAGTCAGATTTTGATGGAATAATGTGTATTCCTTGGATAGACCTTTCCAATGGGATATCATGCACCTAAAACAAACATCATAGGAAAAAATTACGACCCCATGAAGTTGATGTATTAACTTACCCCAATGGGGCCCACATGACTTTTGGTGCTTCATCTCCTAGGGTTAGGTTTTTGGATGTATAGGGTTTTGTAATTCATTTTTATTGTAAAAAGGATTTCAAATCCTCATGGTACTCATATTATTATGAATGAGTGCAGTTGTCACATCGCTTCTTATAGATAAGCCACCACCATTCTAGCAAGCTTGTTTTCAGTTTATGTTTTACAGTTTCAACATATTTATTTAATGAATAGAATCCATTTTTACTGTATATATATTATTTTTCCTTGTGTATATTTGTTAATAATAATAATAATCTTTGTTTATTTCATCTTGCTCATAAAATACAGATCATTAATAGTAGAACCAGGAAACACAAAGCAAACAAGCTGATGTGGTATGCGAATGCAAGTTGTTGGCGATATGAACTGGTTAGATTATGACTGCAATATGAAGTAGGTTAGGCATGGTAGGAAATTAGTGACCAATGATATAATTAGGAGTGGAAAGTTTAGTCATTATGAATGTAAGGATATTCAATTATGGGCACAAGAAGAAGGATTTGAGTTGTAGGAGGATAAGATAGGCCTCAAGATGATGGTGGGCCTTGTTGAGTGGGTCACCATTGGAGAGAGGAAGAATATCATCATTTATGTGCTCAAAAAAAATGAGGGATTGAAGCACACTTATACATAAGTCAATATGGAAGGATGGTGGTCTATGTATATTTGAAGAAAACAATGGCACGCTAAGGTGATGGTGGAAGGAAGGATGTGTTCATCGATATGTTATGTATCGGTGAAAGAAGAGGGAACTTGCTGAAGTATGAATCAATTGGTCATAATGATCTGAGGAGGAACCAGAAGCAGCAAAGTGAGGAGAGGGACAGGAAAACATTGGGTGTATCCATTTATGCAAGGGAGAGAGTGTGAGGGTTCGGGTCGAAATATTTGAAGAGAAAACCAATGTTTTGTATTGGAGAGATGCCAAGACAAGAAAATTGGGAGGTTGTTGTACACGTGCAACATACACCTTTATCTTTGTTGATGTGTCACCCTTTTTTGTGGAATATGTATCAAAAAATTATCTTATCCTTAGTACCTTCTGCTTGTATATGATGTGTCACCCTTGTTGAGTTGGCATAGCTTTCTACCTCTTCATTTTCTTATCACCCATGTCTCCTTGTTGATATAGCATGGGCATTAAAATTTAATTTTTATTAGTACCCATTTATCTTCCTTGAAGTGTCACCCTTTCTCATTTCCCATAGGTGTTGAATTCTCTTTTCCTTGGTACCCCCTTCTCTTAGGTGATATGTCACCCTTACTGAGTTGGCATAGATTTTGGCCTTTTTATTTTCTTACTACCCCTTTCTCCTCACTGATATGGGATAGGTGTCAAACTTTTATTTTTCTTAGTACCCCTTTATCTTTGTTGACATGTCACCCTTTTTCATGTTCCATAGGTGTTCAAATTATCTTTTCCTTATTACCCCTTGATATTAGGTGATGTTTCACCCTTCTTGAGTTGGAATAACTTTCAACCTCTTCATTTTCCTAGTACCGCTTTCCCCTTGTTGACATGGTACGAGTGTGAAATGTTTATTTTTCTTAGTACCCATTTATCTTTGTTGACGCGTCACCCTTTTTCATGTGGAATAGGTGTTGAAATTATATTTTCCTTAGTATACATTTCTCTTAGGTTACATGTCACCCTTTCTTAGTTGGAATATCTTTCAACCTCTTTATTTTGTTAGTACTTTTTCTCCTTGTTGACATGGCATGAGTGTCAAAGTTTTATTTCTCTTAGTACCACTTTATCTTTGTTAACGTCTCACCCTCTTTCATGTGGCCTAGGTGTTGAAATTCTATTTTCCATATTACCCCTCCCTCTTAGGTGATATTTCACCCTTCCTGAGATGCAATATATTTCGATCTCTTTATTTTCATAGTACCCCTATCTCCTGGTTGACATGGAAAGGGTGTCAAACTTTTATTTTTCTTAGTACCCCTTTATATTTGTTGATGTGTCACCCTTTTTTGTGTGGCGTAGGTGTTGAAATTATATTTTCCTTAGTAATACTTTTTCTTAGGTGGAATTTCACCCTTGCCGAGTTTTCATGTCTTTCTAACTCTTCATTTTATTAGTACCCCTTTCTCCTTGTTGACATGCCATGTTTGTCAAACTTTTATTTTTCTTTGTACCACTTTATCTTTGTTGACATGTCACCCTTTTTTGTGTGGCATAGGTGTTGATATTTCCTTTTCATTAGTATCCCTTTCTCTTAGGTGTTGTGTCACCCTTCATAAGTTGGCATAAATTTCCACCTCTTCTTTTTCTTAGTACCTATTTTTCATTGTTGACATGGAATGGGTGTCAAACATTTATATTTCTTAGTACCCCTTTATCTTTGTTGACATGTCACCCTTTTTGGTGTGGAATCGGTGTTGAAATTATCTTTTCCTTAGTATTGCTTTCTATTAGGTGATGTGTCACCCTTGATGAGTTGGAATAACTTTCAACTTATTCATTTTCTTAGAATCGCTTTCTCCTTGTTGACATGGCACAACTGACAAACTTTTATTTTTCTTAGTATCGTGTTATCTTTGTTGACGTGTCACCCTTTTTTGTGTGGCATAGCTGTTTAAATTCTCTTATACTTAGTACCCATTGGTTCTAGGTGGCATGTCACACTTTCTAGGTTGGCATATATTTTTACCTCTTTATTTTCTTAGTACCCATTTCTCATTTCTATCATGGAACGACTGTCAAAATTCATTTTTCTTAATACTTGTTTATCTTTGTTCACGTGTCACCCTTCTTTGTGTGGCCTAGGTGTTGAAATTATATTTTCCTTAGTACCCCTTACTATTAAGTGATGTTCCACCCATGTTGAGTTGGCATAGATTTCAACCTCTTCATTTTCTTAGTAACCCTTTCTCTTTGTTGACATGGCACGAGTGTCAAAATTTTAGTTTTCTTACTACTCCTTTAACGTTTTTGACATGTCACCCTTTTTTGTGTGGCATATGTGTTGAACTTATCTTATAATTGGTACCCCCTACTCTTAGATTACACATAACCATTTCTTAGTTGGGATAGATTTTTACCTCTTCGTTGTTTTAGTACCCCTTTCTCCTTGTTGAAATGGAATGTGTGTCAAACTTTTATTTTTCTTAGTACCCCTTTATCTTTGTTGACATATCACCCTTTTTCATGTGGCATAGATATTGAAGTTCTCTATTCCTTAGTACCCCTTTCTCTTAGGTGACATGTCACCCAAAGGAGAAAGGGGCACTAAGGTGACACATCAACAAATAAAGGTTATACATTTTATTTTTTGCATGTCACCCTTTTTTGTGTGGCATAGGTGTTGAACTTCTATTTTCCTTTGTACCCCTTTATCTTATGTGATGTGTCACCATTGTTGTGTTGGCATATCTTTCAAACCCTTTATATTTATTTTCATGTCATCCTTTTTTATGAGACATGTCGCCCTTGCTGAGTTGGCATAACTTTCCACCTCTTCATTTTCTTAGTGCCCATTTCTCCTTATTAACATGGCACGTGTATCAAAATTTTATTTTTCTTAGTACCCCTATATATTTGTTGATGTGTCACCCTTTTTCATATGCCATACATGTTGAAATTCTGTTTTTCTTTGTACTCCCTGCTCTTAGATGACATGTCATCCTTGTTGAGTTCACATAGATTTCGACCTTTACGTTTTCTTAGTACCCCTTTCTCCTTGTTGAAATTTCATGGGTGTCAAACTTTTATTTTTCTTAGCACTCCTTTATATTTGTTGACGTGTTACCCTTTTTCATGTGCCATAGGTGTTGAACTTCTCTTTTCCTTAGTACCCCTTGCTCTTAGGTGATGTGTCACCCTTGTGGAGTTTGCAAAGCTTTAAAACTCTTCATTTTCTTATTACCCCTCTCTCCTTGTTAAACTTATATTAACCTTAGTAACTTTTACTCTTATGTGACATGTCACCCTTTCTGAGTTGGCATAGATTTCAACCTCTTCATTTTATTAGTACCCCTTTCTACTTGTTTACATGGCACATGTGTAAAACTCTTATTTTTCTTAGTACACATTTCTCTTAGATTACCTGTCACCCTTTCTAAGTTGGCATATATTTTGAATTCTTCATTTTCTTAGTATCCCTTTCTCCTTGGTTACATGGAACGGGTGCCAAACATTTATTTTTCTTAGTACCCCTTTATCTTTGTTGAAGTGTCACCTTTTTTTTGTGTGGCATAGGTGTTGAAATTCTATTTTCCTTAGTACCCTTTTCTCTTAGGTGAGGTGTCATCCTTTCAGAGTTGGAAAATATTTTGACTTCTTCCTTTTATTAGTACCCCTTTCCCCCTTTTACATGGAACGTGTGTCAATTTTTTTTTAAAGTACCCATTTAACTTCATTGACATGTCACCCTTTTTTTTGTGGCATACATGTTGAACTCATGTTTTCATTAGTACCCCTACTCTTGGGTGAAGTGTCACCTTTTCTAAGTTGGTATAGATTTCAAGCTCTTCATTTTCTTAGTACCCCTTTATCCTTGTTGACATGGCACATGTGTAAAACTTTTAATTTTTTTAGTACCCCTTTATATTTGTTGACATTTCACCCTTTATTGTGTGGAATAGGTGTTCAAATTATCTTTTCCTTAGAAACCATTTTTCTTAGGTGATGTGTCACCCTTGCTGTGTTGGAAAATATGTCAAACTCTTTGTTTTCTTAATACCCCTTTTTCCTTGTTGAAATGGTGCGGATGTCAAAATTTTATTTTTCTTATTACCCAATATCTTTGTTCATGTCTCACCCTTTCTTGTGTCGAATAGGTGTTTAAATCCTCTTTTACTTAGCACCCCTTTCTTTTAGGTCATGTCTCACCCTTGCTGAGTTGGCATAAATTTATACCTCTTCCTTTTCTTAGTGCCCCTTTTTCCCTGTTGACATGGAATGAGTGTCAAACTTTTATATTTCGTAGTACCCCTTTCTCTTTGTTGACGTGTTATCCTTTAATGTGTGGCATAGGTGTTGAAATTATCTTTTACTTATTACCTCCTTCTCTTAGGTGACATGCCACCCTTGTTGAGTTGGCATATATTTCAACCTCTTCATTTTCTTAGTACCCCTTTCTCCTTGTTGACATGGCACGAGTGTAGAAATTTTACTTTTCATAATGCCCCTTTATATTTGTTCACATGTCAGCCTTAGTACCCCAGGCTCTTAGGTGATATGTGACCCTTTCTTAGTTGGAAAAACATTTTACCTCTTCATTTTCCTAGTACCCATTTCTCCTTGTTGACATGGAATGGGTGTCAAAATTTTATTTTTCTTAGTACCCCTTTATCTTTGTTGACGTGCCACCCTTTTTTTGTGTGGAATAGGTGTTGAACTTCTCATTTACTTAGTAACCATTCCTATTAGGTGACATGCCACCCTTTCTAAGTTGGAATATATTTCAACTTCTTCTTTTTCTTAGTACCAATTTCTCC
The DNA here is from genome assembly GCA_032191745.1 of Picea mariana. Classification (NCBI taxonomy): domain Eukaryota; kingdom Viridiplantae; phylum Streptophyta; class Pinopsida; order Pinales; family Pinaceae; genus Picea; species Picea mariana. Next base: position 1,021 of record JASDQU010235286.1, on the reverse strand, counting down.
TTGTTGACATGGAACGAGTGTCAAAATCTTATTTTCTTAGTAACCCTTTATCTTTGTTCATGTGTCACCCATTTTTGTGTGGCATAGGTGTTGAAATTATCTTATCCTTAGTACCCCATGGTATTAGGTGGAATGTCACCCTTTATTAGTTGGCATAGGTTTCAACTTCTTCATTTTATTAGTACCCATTTCTCTTGAAATGGCATGGGTGTCAAACTTTTATTTTTCTTGGTACCCCTTTATATTTGTTGACATGACACCCTTTTTTGTGTACCATAGGTGTTGAAATTATATTTTCCTTAGTACCCCTTTCTCTTAGGTGACATGGCACCCTTAGTGTGTTGGCATAGTCTTTGACCTCTTCATTTTATTAGTACCCCTTTCTCCCTTTTGACATGGAAAATGTGTCAAACTTTTATTTTTCTTAGTTCCCCTTTATAATTGTTGACATGTCACCCTTTTTTGTGTGGCAGAGGTGTTAAACTTATATTTTCCTTAGTACCCATTTATATTCGGTGATGTATCACCCTTGCTGAGTTGGCATAGATTTCAACCTCTTCGTTTTCTTAGTACACATTTCTCCTTGTTGACATGGCACGGGTGTCAAACTTTTAATTTTCTTAGTACCCTTTTATATTTGTTGACGTGTCACCCTTTTTTGTATGCCATAGGTGTTGAATTTGTTTTTTCCTTAGTACCCCTTTCTATTAGGTGACATGTCACCCCCATTGAGTTGGCATATCCTTCAGATGGTTCATTTGAGAGAAACATGGATCTGACATTAGACCAAAGACGTAGGTATGCAAACGCGGTTAACAAAACACACAATGGGTAACATCCTTCGATGTAAGTTTAATAATCCTAGAGAAGGTAAGCTCGGTGGTTTTTCATATTTAGAGAGTCTGAAAAATGTAAAAAGAGACTCCAATGGGGTACATTTTTTGAAAGTAGTCTAGTCGGTTTGAAAAAGGGGTAAACTAGCATCGAAAAGATGTCTATTCAAAACCATTTTAATGAGTGT
>JASDQU010235284.1:1061-16164 GCA_032191745.1 Picea mariana | reverse complement strand
TGTTCAGGATGTAGTGCACCAGGAAAGACTCCGATATTTCAACCTCGAGTTTCTTCAGTTGAGCCACAGTGTCCCTCATTTGCATGATGTGCTCGCGCACACCTTTCACACTGGTGAGCCTTAGGGATGAGAACTTCATGATTAGGGTGCTTGCTAGTGCCTTGTCTGAAGTGACAAATTGATCATCAATGGCTTTCAGCAAGTCTCGGACCTTTTCATGCTGATCAACGGAACCATGAATACCAGCTAAAATTTTAGTCTTAATGAACATCATGCTTAGGCGATTAGGTCGCTCCCATCGCTCATAAAGCGTGATGTCCGTTGTAGTGCTGGTATTAGTGAGTGATGGTGGTTCATCTTTCCTAATAGCATAATCTATGTCCATCCACCCCAAATGAAGGAGAACTCTCTCCTTCCAGACCTTATAGTTATCTCCCTTAAGTTCAGAGATATCACAATGAATTTCAAAGAAATTTGCAGGTTGTACAACTGCATAAAATTAAAGATCACATGTTTACATTAAAATTGAGGCCAACAAAAAAAAAAATCCATGCTTTACCAATGTAAATTCATGCTTAAATTTGAATCTAATGACATAAAAATTGCCTGTGGGCTAAATTTTCAATTCAAGAAGATTCAATTTGAACTTTATGATAAAACTATCAATTCATAAGTCCTGTGGGTAAGTTATGAATAATTTGATGTTTTATCCTAATTAATTATATATAAATATAATAATAATTCATGTGGGATAAAATTGACTATATTTAGTATAATTAATTACAATTAATGTCTAAATATTCTTTACGTGATCTTAATCAATCATAATATATAATACTATTTAATTAGAGATGCTATGGCTATTCTCTAATAAAAAAAAAATTATATGGATCACTAGACATTATTTCTTTTATGCATAAAATTAACTTGATATGAGAATAATTATAGATTGCATAAATAAAACTACAATATTCATGCATAACATTCAACGATGTATACTCATTCAAAATAGCATGTTTTTAATTAGAGGTTAAGAAATAAATTATTTTAATGACCATAAAAGATCACCCAGATTGCAAGCACATTTACATGTAATAACAACGAAGGAGTGCATCAAGCAATTCCTATCTAAAGCTACTAAATCTGACATAAAACTATGCCCCTTGGCTTCTAACTATTGTGTGACTCGGAAGCAAAGTGTACAGATGCTATTCTCCTTAGGGAAAAACGTATAGTAAAATAACCTAAAGACGCACAACAATGCAATGAAACCTCTCTGTATAGAGCACATCAATTTCATTTAAAAATGTACAACCAAATTATAAAAGAAAGACGCACAGAAATGTATGGTTCTGCCATCTTAATATGGATAGACGTACAACAATATGCATTAAAATGTGCAGAGAAAATGCAAGGAAAACCTAATAGGGACGCACCGAGACAGAATAAACCTGTCTTTCTCCAAAACACCAAGGCAGAGATAAAATGGCTCTGATACCAAATGTTAGCCTTAACTCGATTCTAAAATATGTGTAATTTTAAAAGAATTGAAATTTAGATGTCAAATGGATCATACCTCCGTCCATTGATGTTGCTTGAGTTTGACTAATTGTTGTAGAAGTTTTCCCAGTTCCACACTAGTTTTGCTTTTAGTATGGCACTTCCAAGCTCTGCTCACTCTGATTGATGGTGTAAGACTGAAGGGAATTGATTGAATTAAGCAAGCTTGGGGACCAAACAGAAGTCTTTATAGCCAAGCTTCCATCAAGCTTCTATTGGCTATGTGTTAACTGTTCCACATATCTAGGTAGAGAACCGTAGATGGAGTAATGGACCATTACAGAAGCTCCCAACAAGAAAACAGTTACATCCTGTTGGTTTCCGAATGAGCTGTGGCAGTTGAATACAGTTTTGGTTGGTTTCGGCGGTTCAATACGGTTAAGGGGAATACGGTTCCAGTTGGTTTCAGCGGTTCAATATGGTTAAGGGAGCTTACAGTAACAAATATTTAATATTTTTTTATGTTATTTTGTGAAGAATCCTTATGATATTTGAATGGCTTTAAAGTATAAATTATCTCAAACATATTTGCAAAGTGTTTGGTATTTATTATGGCATTGCTTTGTTGATATGTTTTATTTTTTAAATTCATGAGTTTGTTTTGTAATTTTATTAATGATTTTTAGTCATTGGAATCATTTTATAATGTCAACTATAAAATTAGGTTTTAAATATTTCTTATTCTCTTTGATATTTATTATGTACTTATTATTATTTCAATGATTATTTGATGATATTTGAAATTAATCTTATGTATATTTTATTATTGATATTTTCATGTGTAATAAAATAGGATAAAGACACCCTTTGAAATTTGAAGAAATTGTGTTCTTTGTTCCCATTTGATTCAATTAATTTATTCTCTTTATCATTTTAGAAATTTCGTTAATGATAATATTTAATATAATATCATTAAGATTGAGGGTTACTCCCTCTAGGTACTAAACTTTTTTAGATTAGCCTAAAGAGAGCAGGTTTTGAAGCCTCCATAGGGTGCCTTGACATAGTTCTTTAGCCAAGAACATCTCAAGGAGCAACAAAATCAAAATTCACTAGTATTTACACATGCCCCTTTGAGATATTATGGCCCTACTGCATAAGTCTTTCCAATGCATCTAATTCTACAACATCCCAAGGATTGGAGATATTGTTGCAGATAGCTTAGCAAATAAAGGTGTAGATTTTCCATTAGGACATTATTTCTTTGGTTCTTTGTAGATTAGTGATTGTCTGAAGAGAATAATCAAACACTTCCATCCACACTTTCATTTCTTTTGGAGCATTGGGCTCTCAATTTATCCCCCTCTCATATAAGTTGTATATGGAAAAAAAAGTTCATCATTTTTACTGAATGATGGTATTAATCTTCATTGCTTAGCATCATGATATGAATGGGGAGAGAGATGAATAAGAGTGTCATTCTCCACCCAGCATATCTTTTCTCCTCTCATTACTAGTCACATCTAGCAATAAATTTTCACTCTGAGTCTAGGAACTTGGTTTTATGTCTAGAATAGGGTAGTGGTGTTGTATGGAGGGAATGTCTCACTACATATTCCATCTAGATAAAGATGACAACAAGATTAGGCAACACTTGATTGCCAACATGTTGAATGCCTTACATGTTGATGGTTGGGCCACTATCACTAGAATGCCTTAGGGTCAATCCATGAATATGGGCAACACTTTTTAGTGAAAAGTGGTGTTGAAAATCTAACACTTTACATATTTTTTAAATTGAAGCCCTCCAAACTCATATATGCCTTATGAATTTTGATGGGAAAAAAAAATACCAATTTGTAGGGACTTGTGTTATCTTTCTAATGATATTGTTTTCAAAAAATATTCACATAATTTAATGTGTCTAATTTGAATTTAATTAAATGTTTGTCCTTGCAAATTTATGGAAAAGTTAACAAGTGACTTTTTTTCTCGTCAACTAATTCAACATTTGATGTATAATTTTCAAAAACAAAATATTTCAGTACAATCTACACAGAACATAGTATATCCCAATTGTTTTTTGAAAATTATATTTTTTTATTATTTTTTGAAACCAACCAATTAATATTTCAATCACATTTTATACACCTTTGTGTTCCCATCAACTTTTTTCCAATTGTTTACATAAATTGAAAAACCAAAAATACCCTTTTGAAGAGGAAACATCCCCACATTTTTTACAATTTTTTGGCTGTGTTATTTTTATAGCATTATCCAAGTGCCTTTGGAACTATGGAAAAAATTAATATAAATAAGAAAATAAATGAAAAAATATAATATGAAATCGAAAGTGTGAAAATGATATGTCTTTGGATAGACGATTGACTCACAAATCCATCAGAATCAACTCTACTACCTAAGATGAAAGATATTAAAGAGTTTCATCCCCTGTAAGTTGTAGTTCTAGAAATTCTTGCAACAAGGAGGCTAAATTTATGGATTTTAAACCCTTCAACAACAATATAGTTCAATTGAGAAATTTTAAAAAGATCGATTGAGGGCTTAAGAAGGATTTTCAAATACCTCAATTGAGTTCTTTATAGGTTTACAAAATAGCTTGATCGAGTTATTGCTACAAAAATAAAAAAAGCCACAAAAGGTTGGTTCATGGATTTGTTCATTGTTTTTATTAAAAAAGGGAGCTTGATTGTGCTATAGAGATCACTCGAGCTTTATATCTCGATCGAGAGTTTATTTAACCAAATGTGACACCTTTATTGAGGGTTTGACACATTCATAAAACTCCTTGATCAAGGGATTATTTAAGCACTCAATCGAGTGCTTAAAAATACCTCAATTGAGGATTTAGAAAAAAAACATTTTTCTCACTCTCCCTTGCCAAAAAGGGTTACCCAAATTAATGGATTGACCCTTTACATGTAGACCCTTGGCATCCTATCACTAGGAAATTAGTGATACAACAATGCCCCATGTTGGATCTTTGGAACTTCTAAGGGGTACTCTGGTTCCTTTTATTCACCTATTAGAGATTTGGCTAAATGAGGTCTAGGTGAATGCCATCTCTACAATTCTAGAGAATGTTTGTGGCCATCCATCCTTCCCCACCTCAATTATGTCTCTCTACTTTGACCAATACCCCCTAGTCACAACATAGAGGTAGGGTAATTGTTCTCAAGGCTTGATTCCAAAAACTAGATGAAGTCCCATGGTCAAATGCTACCATGGACTATAAAATTACATTCACCTTTACTATTTTCCTTTAATTTTCTTATTTTTATCCTTGAAACATGATCGGCTTCCTAAGGTTTTAGTGTGTGCCTCTTGACAATGACAAGTGTGGTCTCTTTCCCATTCTCCTGGTGGTGTTTGGAACACTTTTTCTTAAGGTGTTTTGTATATTCTTGTTGCTATGTTTTAATTCATTTCCTCTTGAGTTTTCTTATTGCATTTTGGTTTACTATGGTTGTCTTATTGCTTGTTGGTGTATGATTTTTATTATTATTTGGGGTTGGTTGCCATTCTATTTTAGTGTGTATTTTATTTGGAGGGAAGGCTATCTACTATGGATTAACATTGTTTCTTATCGTGCATTAGCTATTCATTCCCATTTCTTCTTTTAGTTCAAGTCATGGGGTTAGATAGGATGGTAGCTCATTCTCATGGCTTTGGCATTGTGTAGAGTATACAATCTCTTTGTTTTTTTTGTCTCTTTCCACTTCTCAAAGACATTTAAGCATCTCTCTTTCAGTTTCCTTTTCCTCATGGATGAGGTAGTTTTCCTTTTTCTTCACCTTAGAGGTGGTGGGATGAGTGCACTTCATTTGTTGGTCAAATAGCTTGGTTATTTATCATTGCAAAATCAAATGGATATCAAGGGAGATTCTAACCTTGGATGGGTTGGTCTTCTATGTGAATCTCTTGCATGTCTATTTCCTTCTGCATTGGTTGTATCTCCATTTTTTCTTAACGATATTATCGCACTTGATCACTGCCCATCTACCCATACAAATTATAGTCCCTTTGCATATGAATTTCAACCATTATTGTCCCTCTTGCACTTTATTGTTAGGTAGTTGAAGCTTCTACAAATGGACTTGTCTCAACTTCAGGATTGACAAATGACTCTCGATCATGTTAGTCTCAAAACCAATGTTATTTTTCATATTCTCCAAGCCCTTATAAACATGTGATTTCAATTAGACAATCATATCCCATTGGGTTGCTTGGAAATTGATGATCAGGCTCCCTTTGGTGCACATTGGATTCATCAATGCAATATGTAGCTCCACTGTCGTTGCAACAACAAATTTCTTGGTACCATACCATGAATGAGGTGAAAACACTAACATACACCATTGGTTTTAGCATCAAAGATCTTGTTCAACAACATACTTCTTTGGCATATTTATTTCATAATTGTCTTTGGAGCTTTGTGGTATTTCACAAGTTACACAATTGGGGGAAGGAGCACCACATTTATTTGTTATGTAGGCTTATCCATCCTTTACATGGTGGACATATATTCAAAATGCTTCTATGTTGCATAGAGTTGGTTAACCATATATCATTTTTTCCAACGGGCTTCAACTCAAGCAAAGATTAGAACTATCTTCTCCTTAACCTTGTTTTGTCCAAAAGATTTTACAACTTTCTATCATTATTTTAAATTTCAACATCTCAATACACAACATATCATTTTGTTTTCCAAAATATTTATCATAATAATATGAATAAATATACTTTTCAACATCTTTTCACTAATTAAAACTTCAAATTTATATGAAATCCTTTTATTTTTATATATATATATATATATATATATATAATAATTAATTTACTGTTGAAACATTCAAAGTGTAACGATAATTCTTAGTACCACTATCTTATATCTTCAAGTCAACGCTGCAATGATAACATCTCATTGTCTATTTTCATTTTCACTAGCTTTCAAATCTTTTAAATTAAAAACTTGACTCTAATGATATTTATTAATCACATTATATGAGAAATATTATTCTAAAAGCAAGCATGCATATGATGAAAATCAAAGAGGTTGGTACATTTTGAGTAATCATTATAGAATAATTTCTTCACAACTAATAAAACATATATTAATATTATAAAACATTTATACTTATATTATAATATAAGTAATGGAGTTAGTGGTTGTATTTATGATATGGAGTAAAGTGTTCATCAAAGATGTTTTATATAAAAGCACTCTTTAGTTATTAATTAGTTCAAAAGTTTTGTCACACTGATTTGATTTTTTAAAAGTTTTATCACAGTGACTTGGTTCTTTAAAGCATGGTCAATTTAGTTATTAATTAGTTTAAAAGTTTTGTCATACTGATTTGATCCTTTAAAAGTTTTGTCATACTGATTTGATCCTTTAAAAGTTTTATCACACTGACTTGATTTTTTAAAGCATGGTCAATTAGAGTTTTTAATTTTCCCATGGACAAAAATGTAATATTTAATATTAGTTAAAATCCATTCTTGTGCTTCCACACCATTTTCCCTCTTACAAAGATACACATATCCCAAACAACCTTGGTTAAAAAGGCTACTTGGTTGGCCTAGGCCATCTTTTATAATTTTTAATGTACAACTAGGGCCCATTTCAATCTCCTTGAACATTATTTCCCATGGTGCAATGATACCCATGTCCACCCTACCTTGTTCAAAACACATACCCATTTTCATATCATATGCTACCTAGTCATGTACAAGGTTGGTTGGCATACACCATTATTCATCACTTTCAATCTACAACTCGGGCCCATTTCGATCTACTTCACTAATTTTATATAAAGACTCTATATTTTTTCTCAAATAAAACTTTATAAATTAAAATCAAACATAAGCTGGCTCGTTAGTGTTAATAGGTGTGTAAACCAAGTAACATTACTCTAATATTATTAGAAATCAAGTGGTTGGAGATTTTTAACTTTATGTAAGCATATATATAATTTTATTAAAACATATTAAATTTAAAGTTGGAATGAATTGGTGAGAGTTATATATTAAATTTAAAGTTGGAATGAATTGGTGAGAGTTAATAAGAAAAATCAAAAGTAGGCAAAATGATATTTTCAATAAATTATATTATAAATTTGGGTCACCTAGATTTCCTCGGCACTTATGATAGTGAGAATATAATAAGAGCCGTGCCTACCCACTAACATGCAAGTGTGGTCCATTACTTTGAAATTATGATGTCCACTTCTTTGTTCTTCAGGAATGGTCTCCTACTTTTAGGGCATTTATAATTTCGATGCAACTCAATTTCATGATGGCCACAGTCCTAGTTCCAAAGGGGATCTACTAGAAATGAGAAAGGGACTCTATTAGGAGGACGGCCTCTCACCTTTTGAGTGATCATCAAGGGTTACATGAGATTGAGTGCAACAAATTATTGTCCACATTGTGATCATGAGAATCATGGGTCTAAGAAAATATAAAAATTTATAAGACACATTGTGTGCTGAACTCCCTTTTCCTATTGATGAGTACTTGTTATGTGTTTCTTTTAGTAAAATGGCCCCAAAATACGTCATGGTGGTCACTAATTATGGAGTACCTTATGTTGGCAACACTTTTAAATGGTATCTTTGAGATCTTGTGTTCATGTTTTGAAGTGTTTGATTTTTTAAATAAATATAAGAGTATTTTGAAGTGTTTTAATTTTTAAATTTGGTAATCATTATTAGTTTCAAAGAAAATTTTATGATTTATAAGGGGTAGATTTCAATTTTTACCAGATTTTTTTTGTGGTCGTCAACACTTTTTTTTTTACATTAAAGGAAGACAAGTTCTTAGCTATGAGAAGTAGTTTTAGGTTTTACTCTAAGATCAAAAGGTGGTTTTAACCTAAATAGTGTTTGGGCGAAAGGAAATATCTTTTGTGGTCATCCGTATGGCTACCTCCAATAACCTTGTGCTCTAAAATAACTTTTAACCTTAATCCTAAAATAGCTTTGTATAATTGGTATTATAAAATTTATATTCAATATAGTAATTTTACACAGAAGTGAAGATTAAAGTTAATGGAGTAGGACTTTTTTTCTATGTGATTTGTATTTGTATTTTATTTATTTATTTTTAAAGTTAACAAAACTATTATAATTTTAGTTGTCAACTTATAGTAAGGACATTCATCATTGGTCTTTATCTAAATTTCCTTATCATTTTTAGGAAAACCATGCTATCTAAAATAATTTATTGGTAATCCATATCTTTCACTAGTGTCAAATATCTTTGAGTTTTGGGTTGTTTCTATGTTTTTGCTTGTGGTCTTAGTGATCCTTACCCCATTTACTTTTTTTTCTCTTTGACAAAACTTATCATAACTTAATGGTCAACTCGTGAGATAGTGATCAACTTGTAGTGAGAGTAAGGGTAGTTCTCATCACTTTTTAAGAGAAGCCATACTACATAAAATGATTTATGAGTGATTTTTAAGAGGGTGGGTGGGTAGAGTTTCATTTGGGCCTAATACCTCTAATTCCTTGAAAAAGACTGAAGTGAATTTTTGTTTTTAATGAATATAAAAGGGTAACCCAACCCCATCCTGGTGTGATTTTCCGACAATTTAGATTCCGAAATTGTTGATAATTAATCCGAGAGTAAAAGGGGCATTTAAATTTAAAATTTGAGGAAGAATCAAGAATTTCTCTGGAATCATTATCTGGAATGATGTCAGCAATGTTGACAGGGAAGCCACTTCGTTCCAGCGCAGCCCACATGAACATGTCAGCAAAAGGTCCCGCACAATAACGTCAGCAAATAATTCAACAGGTAGGAATTCATCCGAGCGCCGGCCAGAAGAACTTACAGTTCACCAGCGGTTATATGCTGAAGCCTGAAATTATGCAACGGAACACAGCCATTCACTGAGGGGAAACATATGTACGCTCGTAGTCAGTACATCTCTCGTACGCCGTATACACGTTTAGACGTGCAACTTTCGTTATACATCTGTGTGGCGAGTCAATTCATGTCATCACCGTCGTATATTCGACAGCAACATCAGGTATCTTCGCGACGTGCAATTGTCCAGCCTTGCGACGGACATTTCTTTACGTCGTAGTTGCGCAAACGGGAGCCACAGATTAATGCAAGGCCACCATGAGGTTTTCAGTGCTTTTAGGGCCGATGATGGCAGTGGCGGCCCTGCCCGTCATCCCGTGGTGATCAGAACACTGTTCCGGCAGGTTTTTGAACTTTACGGCAGAGCTTTTCGGCCTTAAAATGGCGTTTGGCTATTCCAGAACGTGGAAGCTTGCGCTTTGAGCTTTGAAATCGAGAGACACGACGAGGAAAGAGGTTCGAGGAAGGGAAAGGAAGTGTTGTTTTTGTTTCTGTGCATTGCCGTGGAAAATTTGAAGCCATGGACCGGAAAATGTCACTGGAAAGCTCTCTGCGTTTTCTTTTTTTTTCTTTGGTTTTGATAATATTAGGCCGCTTTGCTATTGGCGGTTCGCAAGAAGGACTTATTTTGCAGGAATTGAAGCGCGGATTTGACGATCCGTCAGGCGCGTTCAAGAACTGGAATGAGAATGACCATTCTCCGTGTAATTGGACGGGAATTACGTGCGATGCCAGCGAAAAATTCGTGGAAGGACTGGATCTTTCGAACACGAACATAATAGGACCGTTCCCGACCGTCGTTTGCAGAATCGAGAGTCTCAAGAAACTCTCATTGGCGAATAACTTCGTCAACGGTTCGATTCCTGCGGACTTGGGAAGGTGCTCAAATCTCCAGTATTTGGATTTATCGCAGAATCTCATCGTCGGCCGACTCCCGGACTTCATTTCCAAGCTGTCGAGGCTAAAGCATCTGGATCTCTCCGGAAATAACTTAAGCGGTCCGGTTCCCCCTGCGTTCGGCCAGCTGCCAGAGTTGCAAGTCTTAAATCTCTTCTCCAATCTTCTCAACACTACGATTCCGCCTTTTTTAAGCAATCTTTCTAATCTTTTGCAGTTTAATTTGGCCTACAATCCTCTCACCGGAGCTCTACCTCCCGAGCTCGGGACTCTGACGAAGCTGCAAAATCTATGGCTGGCAAACTGCGACTTCGTCGGAGAAATTCCGGAGACGCTAGGCAATCTCGCCGAGCTAACAAACTTGGATTTGTCGATGAACCGGTTCTCAGGTTTGATTCCCAAGAGCATCACGAAGCTGAAAAAAGTTGTACAGATCGAGCTTTACCAGAACCTTTTGTCGGGTCCCATTCCGGTGGCCATTGGCGACCTGAAATCTTTAAAGAGGTTCGATGCTTCCATGAATATGCTCAACGGTTCGGTTCCTGCTGGGCTGGGGAGCCTGAATCTGGAATCTTTGAATCTTTATCAAAACTATCTGGTTGGCGAAATACCTCCAGGCTTGGGTTCCTTTACGAGCCTCACGGAGTTAAAGCTCTTCTCGAATAGATTAACCGGTACTTTACCGGAGAACCTGGGCAGAAATTCGGAGCTTCAAGCACTGGATATTGCAAACAACCAGCTTTACGGAAACCTTCCTCCGGATCTATGCAAGAACAAAAAGCTCGAAATTCTCAGCATTTTCAACAACGAGTTCACTGGTAATTTACCTGAAACCCTGGGAACCTGCACGAGTTTAAATAGAGTTAGGCTAGGAAGCAATAATTTTAACGGCACGGTGCCGAGTTCATTCTGGGGACTTCCTCACATCTCATTGCTGGAGCTCAAGAACAATAATTTTGAAGGACTTATTTCTCCCGCCATCGCCAACGGCAAAAATCTCACACAGCTCGTCATTGATGGCAATGCATTTACGGGCAGCCTGCCTACAGAAATCGGCGAGCTGCGGAACCTCAGCGAGATAATTGCCAGCAATAATTTACTCTCCGGCGCTTTGCCTTCCAGCCTGGGGAAGTTGCAACAGCTCGGAAAGTTGGACCTTAGCAATAACAAGCTAAGTGGAGTGCTTCTTGCTGAAATCAGTTCGTGCAAGCAACTGGCGGAGATCAATCTTTCAAAAAACCAGTTCTCCGGCTCGATTCCTGCAAGTCTCGGTACGTTGCCAGTGCTTAATTATTTAGACCTGTCGGAAAATATTCTCACGGGACCGATTCCTTCCGAAATCGGGAATCTGAAGCTGAATTCTTTTAATGTCTCGGACAACCGTTTGTCCGGAGCAGTTCCTTTGGCGTTTGCGAGTCCGGTGTATGGAAAGAGTTTTTTGGGAAATCCCGAGTTGTGCAGCGGCGAGATCTTTAACGGCATGAAGTCCTGTTCTGAAGAACGCAATGAAAAAGCTAAGCACCAGAAATGGTGGTGGCTGCTTCGTTGCTTGTTTGCGTTGTCTCTCATTATTTTCGCCCTTGGGCTCGCGTGGTTTTACAGAAGGTACCGAAGCTTTGCAAATGCAGAGAGGAAAAAGTCCGCTGAAAAATCTTCGTGGATGCTGACCTCATTTCACAGGTTGGGGTTCAGTGAATATGAGATTCTGGATTGCTTGGATGAAGATAATGTTATTGGGAGCGGCGGAGCTGGTAAGGTTTACAAGGCCACGTTGAGCAATGGAGAAATAGTGGCCATTAAGAGGCTTTGGAGCAGTGGTAAAGGCGATGCTTCCAATGATAATGGTTTCAAAGCAGAGGTGGACATATTGGGGAAGATCAGGCATAAGAACATCGTGAAGCTATTGTGCTGTTGTAGTAATAGCGACACCAATCTGTTGGTCTATGAGTACATGCCTAATGGGAGTTTGGGGGATCTGCTTCATGGGCCTAAGTCTAGTGTTCTTGACTGGCCCATAAGATACAAGATTGTCCTTGGAGCAGCTCAGGGGTTGGCATATCTTCATCATGATTGCGAGCCATCCATTGTTCACAGAGACGTTAAATCCAATAATATTTTGCTGGATGAGGATTATGGGGCTCATGTTGCGGATTTCGGCCTCGCGAAAATTCTCCAGAGCTGTGGCAGGGGAGCTGATTCTATGTCTGCAGTTGCTGGGTCTTATGGCTACATAGCTCCAGGTTGGTTCTGTTGCATACTGTTAAAGAATTCTATATGATGTTTCTTCAAATTCTGCTAGATTTCTTTCTAACTTCAAGGTTGATATTATTGTGTTTAGTCCATGTATTTGAGGTTTGATCTGGACCTTGGTCAAGTGACCAAATATGACTTGATTTTGTGCTTGCCAATTGTTTAGTTGCTTTTGTGCTTGTTTTAATTCCTGAATTTGGGGTTCTTGTTGTGCCTACTTTACCCAGTTGAATTGTTCTCTTATGTTATACCTCAGCTTGCTCTTCTTGAGCTCTTTTCCCCATGGAATGGAATTTAACTCTTCTTGTGCTTGTTTCTCCATGAAATTGAACTCTGCACTAATTGCTTCACTCTGAACTTGATATTGATGTTGGGGATTCCATGAATATTGGTGCGTTGTTGCTGCTTTTGATACAGTTTTTAAAGTTCGGTTTACAGTTCTCACTTATTTTTGTTGAGGACGTAAGTTTCTTATTATGTGATTATTTTATCAACGGATTCAACTTCTTTGATGTTTCAATTTGAATTGGTTTTGTAGAGCATTTTTTGTAAATTGAGTAGGAAGCTAGTCTTATGTTAATATTTCTTTTCTTTAGATTTACGATCTTATGTTAATCTTGTTTTTCTTTAGCCGTTGAATAGTTTTCTACAGAGGTCCCAATTCAGAAATTTACATTGTGCTATTGTGCAGAGTATGCCTACACACTTAAGGTGAATGAAAAAAGTGACATCTATAGTTTTGGAGTGGTGATCTTGGAGCTCGTGACTGGCAGGAGGCCAGTAGATACAGAGTTTGGAGAGAACAAAGATCTTGTGAAGTGGGTGTGCAATATAATAGAGAAAAAGAATGGATTGCAGGAAGTGTTGGATCCCAAGCTTGCGTGTTGCTTCAAGGAGGAAATGGTGATGGTTCTGAAAGTAGGACTCCTATGCACAAGCTCCCTGCCCATCAACAGGCCATCAATGAGGAGGGTGGTAGATATGCTGCAGGAGGCCAATCCGCAGCACAAGGGCAACGCAACTACCAAGGATGGAAAAATGTCTCCTTATTATTACGAGGAACCCACAACTTGCAATGAATAGGCATGGTGGTAATTGCATTTGGCCTAATCTTTTCTTCTTTGCTGAGCCTCTGTATTTTCTGCCACTTTGTAGCTTCTAAGTTTGCTTAGGGTTTTTCATGTATAACCTTTAGAATCTAACTCTAATACTGATACCCCAAAATAGAAGCTTGCTTCATGTAACGTTTTGGGTATCATTCACACGAGTAGAATAGTTAGAGGCGCAATAATGAATAGGCGCATGTATCTGTGGGTCACTGTGCTGCTGTGTTTTTAATAAATCTGCCTTTTGAGTTAATGAGTTGTGAAGGTCCATATAAGACTCGGAGTTTGCTACCTGTCAAACACCATGTGGCAAGCACAGCACGGATAGATGCTATTATCACCATTCGTTTCCAGTGCTCCTCACGCTCTATTCTCCTTGGGCAGAGACATTTAATTGTAAACGATAAACGCTGAAGCTTTTAATATAATAGATCTGTCAATCAGATGCTTTTATTGGTTGACTCCTTAGATTCTCATCACTCTATTGTCATTTGGTAGAAATCCAATTAGTGACTGTTTCGAAATCAAATTGTAACAAGAAAATGATAATTTCTAAAAGTACACAATGTTTTTTTTTTTAAAGAAAAAAATTACTCAAAATTATATTATATATATAATTCATTTACACATATTATATATATAATTCATTTACACAGCAAGCCCTGTCGAGCTGTTTACCAGAAAATACAAAGAGTTAAAGTACACAATGTTAATTTCGAAAGTATAAACAGATTTTGTTATTCCTCGTATTAAATCCCAATCGAATAGGAGGGTTAAAAGTAAATTTTGACTCATCCCGTACTTGGAAAGGGATATGCCTCATTAATGCTCTTCATTTCACATTATGAGCTCAAACCTGTAACACTTTTTAATATCATATAGTAGTTAGCATGAAATGGCAAGCCTATATATTGATATTGGGCCTAGAATTTGGCCAGATTCCGTTTCCATCTTATTCATGTTTTTTGATGTTTTGGATTTATATATTCTTTTTAATGAAATTTGGAAAGCAACTATCAAACTATTTCTCTTTTCACATCTGGGATTTATATATTTTCAATTATAAATTTTTCTCCGTATCCATCCATATATGTATATTTATATTTATAACGTTTTGATTTTTAAATTTTATAATGTTTTGATTTTTAAATGAAATTTGGGAAGCAACTATCAAACTATTTCTCTTTTCACATCTGGGATTTATATTTTTTCAACTATAAATTTTTCGAAAATATATCAACTCTCTCGTATTCATCCATATATATTTATATTTATAAAGTTTTGATTTTTAAATTTTATAATATTTTAATTTTTAAATAACTTTTATTGTTAAAAAAAAAATTGTTAAAAAATTAACTTATTTTTTATGAACTTTTAATTATGAAAATAGAATTCTAAATATTTAAAAATTTAAATAATTATTATAAATTATTTTTTCACAAATATTTGAAACA
>JASDQU010235281.1:0-17105 GCA_032191745.1 Picea mariana | reverse complement strand
AATTTGTGCCAAAACTCTGCTAAGATTCAATTTATGTGCCACTCAATGCTATTCGGCAACCTTGGAATGCATGCCAGTGCTCCCAGAAATTGTTGCTGCTGTCTCTTTTCTTCAGCTCGATCTCTCTCTTGTTCTCTCTTGTTTTCTCAACAAGAATTCTTCAGCTCCTCTCTTGTTCTCTCAACAAGACTGCTGGTTTTTTTTTCTCTTGCTCTTGGCATCTCACCAAAAATCCTCTTGGCCTCTCACCAAGATTTCTTTAACTCTTGAACAACCAAGAATGGGTGCGCCCATTTGCCTTAATCAACCTCATGAGGGAAGGTGAGGAGTTTTCTAATCTAACGGCTGAGTTTAGATTAGATGGGTGGCTGAGATTTGGTGTCTCTTCACTCACCCTCACTTCAATCATAAAGTTATCTTTTAATTTGCATCTCACAAATTAATTTTACTAAGAACCAATTTCGGCAATTCCCCTTAGGCGCCTAGGGAAGAGAAACATTTGCCTTGGTACATTATTTTAATTAAAAATTTAACACTTGGTACTTCATTTTAATTAAAAATTTAACAACACTTCCATATTTCAGTTTCTCACTTTCATATATCATCTCTAACATTGGACTCATATACACCCATTCAGATTAAATGGGGTAATGTTGGAAACATAATCCATTGGGGTTACCAAAGTGAAGGAATATGAATTGTCACAAGCTGTGAACCGTCATTGGAGTCCAAGAGACCCTTGGAAGATGAACCAAAGGATTATAATCATTGTATATATATATATATGTATCATATCTTTAATAAAATATGCACTTCACGCTTTATCCATTTGGGTTTCCAACAAAAGAGAAATTTATAACAAAAGAGGTTGATTTGATTTGAGATTTCATGTAAATATGAAGTCAAAACTACCTTAGAATAAAATGCACACCCTAGTCTCAATTTTGACCCAAATTGAGTGGTTTAACTTGAAGAAGTTGTAATTTGTGAATTTACACCTTGACATAGCCTTATATTGGCAGTTCCAAACAAAAAAATACATGATGTGCATAAAGGAAAAAAATTCCCTTGTAACCTCGAAGGGCCAATTTGCTAAATTTGGCTATAGGAAAGTGCACACTAAAAGTTGGAAAATCATCCATAATTTAATGTTTAAGTTGTAAATTGATTATTAAAATATTTTTAACATATTTGTACAATTATGAGTGCATTTGCAATCCAATATGGATGATTTCTAATCACAAATATTCATGACATTTTGATGAATCAGAGGATGGTGGGTTATGAGAGAAATCAAGGTCGATGACTTATAACCAACTAATTATACATACAAAATGAAATAAATCGTAAATCTAATTTCTGAAATAGAATAAAGAGGTCAATATTACGAGAAATATTACAAGCTACAGGGTTGTATAAAAGTAGTTCATCTTTCTGTACCTTTGTTTTCGCAATTTGAAACTTAAAACCCTTTGCACTGCAAAAAGACCAAAAATTGACTTCTAGGACAAAGAGAGCAAATTTTGTGTTGGTGAAAATTTTTCCTTGGTGCAAAATGCATACCATACTACACTAAAATGCACACCTAGGTATCAAAACTCATTCGATTTTAGTGGTTCAAATTGTGAATGATTTTTTAAGTCATTTTTCATAATCATATATACTAAGTTTTTTATTTTTAGTCATAAAATATTGTTGTGCAAAAATAGGCAAGAGATGCCTAGTAAAACCCTAGAAATGTCCAACCTATTAGTAAAACATAAGTGAAGTTTTTATTATACCTTAGATTTGATTTGTGAAAGTTTTTGGGGGTGTGTTTTATCATATTAGACCTATTCATGTTGTTAATTTTGCAATTGTGAGTTTAAAAAGGGTTGTTGTGAAGAAGACACAAAGATTTCCTTTATAATTTGGAAGGTCACAACCATAGTAAGTGACCAAATTAAAATGCATTTCCAAGCTTCTTTGTAGCTCCAAAAATTGTTTTATAAGTTTTACTATGGAGTTTTGTATATGGAAAATTTACCCATGTCATCTAAAGTGCAATTTAAGAACATGATAGGTTGCTTTCATGCACCTAGATTTGGGATTACATGTAAATCTGAAGTCAAAATGTCATTAGAGTAAAATGCACGCCCTAGTCTCAATGTTAACCCAAATTGAGTGGTCTAACTTGAAGAAGGTGTGATTTGTGATTATACACCTACATATAGCATTGTATTGGAAGTTTCATACAAACACCTACCTGATGTCCATAAAGGCTAACAATTTCCTTGTAAAACTGAAGGGAGAATTTATTAAAGTTGGCTATAGGAAGGTGCATGCCCAAAGTTGGATAAGCCTCCATAATTTAATTTTTAAGTTGTAAATTGATGATTACAATAGTTTTAACATGTTTATACAATTAAGAGTGCATTTACACTCTAAAAAGGATGATTGATATGCTCAAAGATTCATGACCTTTTGATGAAATATAAAATAAATAGGTCAATATTATAGGTAATATTGCAAGCTACAGGGTTGTAGAAAAGTTGTACATCTTTCTATACCAAAACGGTATTGTAGAATGAATAGGTCAATATTATAGAAAATATTGAAGCTAAAGGGTTGTAGAAAAGTTTGTAGAAAAGCTACAATTGTGATTTTTTTATGATGAGATGATGTATCTATAGGACAATGAGTAATGCATTCCTTAGTATGAGATATGTATTCCTTAAGAAAAAAATGCACCCTCAAAATGGAAATTATTTGTTTTTTGCTTGAAAACATGACATGCTATAAAATGCATGCCCTTGAGTTAAAATGCAAGCCTTGTGTTGGGATTTGTATGATAAATTATTGAAAACATAATGTTAGGGAAAATTCATATCATTAGATGAATTATGCACATTGTGCACACTGTCCTTATGAAATTTCATGAAAAGAGGGCATTGAGGAAAATGCATGCCTTGTTAGGGAAAAAGAAAGGTTGTACATATGTTGTTGTGTCCCAAGAATTTGGTGCAGGGTGTTATCACTGTAACAATTTTTATATGGAAACCAAGTCCCAGGCCCTAGCAAGAGGCTAAATCAGTGTAGAAGTGTGATAAACTGGAGGATAGGGCCACAACTAGCGAACGTGGCTAAATCTAATGAAAGTGTGAAGTTGATGGGACCCGACAAGGCATAGATCATGGGCACCATAGATCAACAGTCAGGGAGCATATCAGGTCGATAACTAGCACGCATATTAACATCTTGAAAGCGGGCCGATGAGAATACCATGGTTTCATCTCGAGGTCATGTGGCGCCACCAAATGCATATCGGGGGGAAAAGCGGTTGAACTTGAAACCACTCAATACCATCCCAATGTCACGTGTCAAAATATCATTAAAGGTGTCAAATCCAAGGGTCGCATGTGGAAAGGAAAATCAACGGCTAGTCAAATCATCTCGAAGACACTTGTGTAGGCGCCATTCGTCTGTGAGATGTTAGGTGAGTGTCACCAAAAAACTGATTTGAAAGCTCATCATTTGAAAAAAATGTCCGAACCTGATAAGTCATTATCCCTGCAAGGACTTTCGTCAGCAGCCCATGATTAGCATTCAATGGTGATTATCATTCAAGACATGGGTGACATTACTTTGTTTTTGGAAATTAACATTTTATTCCAGAATGAGGTAACCACAAATCGAATCGTTTGTCTAATTCTTGTACAACTAAGGGAGATAAGCTCATGCTTCCTGGAAAACTAGAGGAAATGGAGAATACAGATCCAACGGCCTTCAAAAAACAGGGATATTCAAATAATCTGACAAAATTATCAATGAAGAAGAAAGAAAAGCTTGTTGTACGAATACTGGCAACAAAATTTCACACAAAGTCTGTAGATGAACAAGGAGAAGGTGAAGAGATCAGATTGAATCCTATCATGAAGGATTTGATCCTCAATGGATATGCATATGGACACCACATGCAAGCTGGAAAGAGTGAAAGAAGCAAGCAATGGAAGAAGGAGACTAAAGATGAAATGATACCAATCCTCAATCCTTGAAAGGAGATACCAAAGAATGGTTCAAACATTTTCATCTAGAGACAATTAGCTCATGGGAAGAATTGAAGAGTTTTTTTCGAAGTTTTGGGGTGAGAAGAAATCTCTGGACCTACAACTTACATAATTCTATGCCTTGAAAGGGAAAACAAATGAGACTATTTCCACATTCAGTAGAAGGTTTTCCAGTATTTATTATGATCTGCCCAAAGAAATTCAACCCACTGAAGTTGTTTCCATGCTCCAGTATGCCACTACTCTTCACCTAGATTTGTCTTTCCTCCCGATGGAAAGAAAACCTAAAACCTTACAGCAAATGTTTAATGATGCTTAAGAGATTCAACACAATATCCTGGCATGTGAACAATTTCAAAATGAGGGGTTGTGTACTCCAAGACATGAAAATGAATATGAATCGGGATCAGTTGATTGGAATATTGAGCATAAAAGTGATGGTGTTATAGGTCCTCTTGAAGTTTTAAATGCTAATGATTTTGCAAAAGGTTATATCTCACTTATTGAAAGAGAGGGCACTTATGTATCTTCTGGTATACCCCATGATGAGCATGGAGCTGATTGTTTCATATATTCATTTGTAGACAATCAAGAAGATGAGTTTTCAAATCAGTCTGTTGAAGAGCAGGTTGATGTTCCAAGTTTGTTCTTGTTAGATGACATTACATATGTTGTTGATTTTCCTATATATGATGAATATGATGATAATTATGATGTTGACTTCCTAGAAAAGACAACTGCATGTTATCTGTCAGAAAATGTTCCTTTTCAACAGTGTAATGAGAGAAATCAACCTACATATCACAGTTGCAAAGAAGAAAATATTGAATCAGCCGAAGGGAATTATTTACCTTTATTCTTTTCTTCATTTAAATTGTTGAAAGAAAATCCTAAAATCATCATTGAATCAAAGGAATGTGTGTTGATGCCAAATCACACTGATTCACTGGAACAAATTGACAAGAAATTGCAACAATTTTCTCATATGTTTAATAATCTTGTTACTTATTATGTAGAATGCATTATCAATTCAAAATTGTAGCCATTGGTCGAAAATGAATCTGAAAATGAGTGTGTTCAACAATCCAAAGAAATTGAAAAATGTGCATATGACAGAAGTGAAGAAAATGAAGAAGGTTTTGAATCAGGTGAAAGAACCTTTCCATTATGTTTTGCTTCTTTAAAATTGTTGAAACAAAATGTTTATAATGTTTCAGATAAAAAACCCTCCAGGCATGAGGTTGAATTTGAAGAAAGAAATAGGCTTGAAAATGAAAGCTACCTTCCATTATGTTTCTCTTCCTTTGAATTGTTGAGAGCCAACAGAGGAAGCTGGTAAAAGCGTCGTTGTTCAAAGTCATTTGCCTTCTTCTGAAATTAATGAGGACATCCAACTAGATTTCCAGCAAAATAAAGTGTTTCAAAGTTGTCTTTCTTCCCCTGTGGATGAAGTAGTTGTTCAGATTCTAAGTGTCTTGGAGGTGTATGAAGGCTCTAAGACCTCATCTATTAATTTTGAGAAATGAACAAACAAATGACATAGAGTTTCAGGGAGAAAATAAAACAGTGTATGTCATGATTCAATTAGAAATGCAGAAATATCACAAAGAAGTAGTTGTTTTACTTGATTCCTTTAACGACTATGGTTCTAAGATTGAAGAAAATCAGCAAAGAAAACCAACACTTGTGAAGATGGCATGTCCTCCTGTTGCGGTTCATAGAAAAGAAATATTTTCTCATATGTTTCATGACCCTGTGGCATGTTATATGAAGAGTTTTAACACTCATAATTTATAGCTTCTGATGGGTTGTAAGATTAGAGATGAATATGATGACAAATCAATGTCAGTATTAGATATGGATTGCTTTCTATCAGGGGTTTCATTTCAGCCAGCACTGTCTCCCAATTCAAAAGATTATTTTTTCCAACAGTTTCAGCAGATTTTTCGGCCTCTTAGTGGAAATCAACAGGGTAAATCACCTGAAAACAAGAATGTAGTTGAAGAAATGAAACACGATCATTGTTTTATGCGTGTGTTGGAAGATCCATTTGCATTTTTTCTAGAAACAATAAACAGTCCAAATAATTTTGAAATTCTAAGATTTGAATTCATATATAACTTCTTGAATGAGTTGTTGGTGAACAGGTTTTGGAACAAGCATGTGCAAAATAAACAAGCAGTGGACGAAATACTAGCATGGATGCATTGGCATTTTGATCTCACTTGATTGGCAATTCATTTCAGCAGTTAGGGTAGGTAGGTGCCAATAATATTGTGGATCGAGCATGTTCAAGTTTAGGTCTTCAAATAAAGTGATCAGTCATATGATTAGCAGTATGTCCAACGTTCATCCTCCAAGTGAAATTGGTGTGAAAAATTCGGTTCTCAATGGACATTGGTGACAGGTCAAGGTATAACACACACCCGTTGTGAGAGAAGCTCCAAAAGATAAGGCACAAGATCTATTGTTCATTGCTACTTTGTAGGGAGGATAACATCCCTAGTTGGAGTCCATGTTATCATTGTAACAATTTTTATATGGAATCCAATTCTCGAGGCCTAGCAAGAGACTAAATCAGTGTAGAAGTGTGATAAACTAGAGGATAGGGCCACAACTAGCGGATGAGGCTAAATCTAGCGTAAGTATGAAGTTGATGGGACCCGGCGGGGCATAGATCATGGGCGCCATAGATCAATGGTCAGGGAGCATATCGGGCCAAGAACTAGTGCGTAGATTAACATCTTGAAAGTGGGCCGATGAGAATACCATGATTTCATCTCGAGGTCACGTGGCGCCACCAGATGCATATCGGGGGGAAAAGTGCTTGAACTCGAAACCACTCAATCCCATCCCGATGTCACATGTCAAAATATCATTAAAGGTATCAAATCCAAGGGTCACATGTGGAAATGAAAATCGACGGCCAGTCAAATCATCTCGAAGACACTTGTGTAGGCACCATTCATCTATGAGATGCTACATGAGCACCACCAAAAAAATTATTCGAAAGCTCATCATTTGAAATCAATGGCCGAACGTGATAAGTTGTTATCCCTACAAGGACTTTCATTAGTAGCCCATGATTAGCACTCAATGACGACTATCATTCGAGACATGACATTACTCTGTTTTTGGCAATTAATGTTTTATTCCAGAATGGGGTAACCACAAATCAAATTGTTCATCTAATTATTGTACAGCTAAGGGAGATAAGCTTGTGCTTCCTGGAAAACCAGAGGAAATGGAGAAGACAGATCCGGCGGCCTTCAACAAACCGAGATATTCAAATAATCTGACAAAATTATCAATGAAGAAGAAATAAAATCTTGTTGTACGAATACTAGCAACAAAATTTCACACAAAGTCTGCAGATGAACCAGGAGAAGGTGAAGAGATCAGATTGAATCCTATCATGAAGGATTTGATCATCAATGGATATGCAGATAGACACCACATGCAAGCTGGAAAGAGTGAAAGAAGCAAGCGACAGAAGAAGGAGACTAAAGTTGAAATGATTGAGGGTATTGGAGAAATCCATCGTGTTTGGCTTGACACCTTAAAGGAAGAGATTGCAAACCTGAAATAAATTACAATCTAAATTAAGTATATTTCAGGGAATCTTGTGAGGGCGCAGACAAGTGGCATTCAGGGTAAAAATCTTGAATATGTCAATTTTTTATTATAATGTTCTCTAGAAAATAGGAGTCCAGTTGTTGTACGTTACTCCTTACATGACCAATGTATATTTTTGGAATCTTTGGGAATATGATCTGTTTTGAATCCCATATNGTTTGGAATGCTCTTCCGATCTTGAGCATTCCAAACACATCTGTTTTGAATCCCATATGTACTTTATATATATATATTTAAAGGATATAATAAAGGTGGGACTTACTGAAAGGGGGCCTTCCCTTGTAGCAGGAGAAATTTGTACTTTCTTATGAAATTTTAATATAAGCAGATAAGGTTTTTCTTAGATAGTCGAGATTCATCATGGTGTTGATGTTCAGTGTGTTTTCATGTATTTCATATTCATGAATGTGTTTTGTTGCTAGTAATAATCCTTAAATAATAGAAGGAATTCACTTTGTTGATGCTCCTTCTCACTTTGATT
Organism: Picea mariana; assembly: GCA_032191745.1. Taxonomy (NCBI): domain Eukaryota; kingdom Viridiplantae; phylum Streptophyta; class Pinopsida; order Pinales; family Pinaceae; genus Picea; species Picea mariana. Next base: position 8,942 of record JASDQU010235281.1, on the reverse strand, counting down.
ATACTTGTTATGTGTTTTGGTTGCTGGTTTAGACTTCACTCATGATCGGTGCTCTGTTTGCAGTATCCAACCCTCATGTTTCCTCTTCTAACGCTTCACCAAGAGATTCACCCTCTGTTAGATGCCTCTTGCTAATAGTAGTCTTTCCTTTCTTCTCCTCTGCCATATCATATTACTTATTTGGTTGAATATCATACATATTTTTCCTATGTTCCCTCTGAAAATACATACCTTATAACTCTTCATACGTTTTCAGGAACGGACCCCATTGCCCAATGGCCCTGCTCTTCTGTTTTGTCCTACCACCTTTAAATTTTACACAATGGCAGAATCTAACCTCTGTGCACGCATTGCCCAAACCTTTTGAATATCCCAAATAGTTGTATGTCTGAGAGAGCCCTCTCTTCTTGGAAGGGCCAGAATCCAACTAATGTTGGTTGAAACAGTTACCTCTATCGTTTGTCTATCACCCGGACATAATTTACAGAGTGCTAACATAGGGTGAAATATATATTTTGTTTTCAGGTTACATGAATTAACAAATATGTATTGTTACATATGCAACTCTGAAATTCTTTATAGTGATAAATAATAGATTAATAATTACACAAGTGAAATATTATGGTTGTGGATTGTTGTTGTATATGAAGTTTGAACATACATTGGAGTGAAAACTGCAATCCTTGTGTTAGGATTTGCATTATGTTAGGGAATATTCATATATTTAGATGAATTATGCACATTATGCACACCATTCTTATTAAATTTCATGAAAACATGGCATTGCGGAAATGCACACCTTGTTATGGAAAAATGCAGGCTATATATATGTTGTTGTATCCCCATAATTTAGTGTAGGGTGAAATATACATTTTGGTTTGGGGTTACATGCATGAAATAATATGTATTATTACATATACAACTCTGAAATTATTTATAATGATAGATGATAGATTAATGATACCTCAAGTGAAATATTGTGGTTGTGGATTGTTGTTGTATATGAACATACCTAGAAGGGTATTTTTGCAATATTGCTTGCATATTAGGGTTTAAGACTATGTGTGTGTGTGTGTGTGTGTGTGTGTGTGTGTGCGTGTGTGCTAAGTGCTAGTTATATATATTTTATCCATATATTGGATTATGATTGGTCATGGTATGAAAATTACCATTGTGGAGGAAATTGGGAAAATATTGCATTTGTAGTTTGTGTATGTATTGTAATTTCCATGCACAATTATTTTTTTACAAGTCATATTCATACTTGATACATATAGGTTTCATATTCATTACAACAAAGATAAATCTATGTAATTACCATTGTTATATCAAAATGTTAAGCACATGAAACTACTTATATTTTATTCAAACATCTTGCAAACAAGAAGAGAATGGTGGTGTATATGTGTATAACTCACTCTCATGTAACTTTTAAAGTATTATTGGACTTGATATGTGACTATACACACTCATACATGTCATTAACTAGATAAAATAAAATACATTGTTAATAATCTACCAAAAGAATGATATATATTACATCTTTAAATGTAATTACATGGAGTACATAGTGTATAAACCAATGTTATTTTGTAACTACCGGAGATTGCTTTGGAGGTTTTTGCAAGCCCTGCTCTTGAGATAAAGAAAAATCTGCAAAGCTTCTCTTTGTTGTTGTAGATAGTATTGATTGTTTTGTAGCTGTAGTAGGCACATGTTGTAATTGTTTCTCTAGATCTTTAATTTTATTTGCAGAATTTTGCAATTTCTCTTCCAACCTTGTTTTATATTGTACTTTATTTTTCATCAATTCTACATTCTTCTTATACTTCTTGTCATTATCCTTTTGATTATTTTCACGTTTTTCCTTTTCTTTTTTCAGTTGGGATCAAACATTGGCCAATTCACCCTTGAGTTTTTGTACTTCATTCTCAAGATCATGTTCCCTCAAATATTGTTTCTCTGATGTAGCACACAAAATTGGAACTGCCTCAATTATTGTTGTACTCTATAATTCCTGTTGCAAATCAACAATTTGGGATTTCAATTTTTTTATCTCTGCGTCACATCCCAAATGTTGTTCCTTTCGGTTATGCAAGAGTTCATTACTGAGCTCTTTAATATTTTCATCTCTCTCATTTATCGTCATCTTCAATGATTCCACCATTGGTGATGGAGCATGGAGATCAACTAGAACACTACTTAATTCTTTAGCTTCCTGATACATATTCTATTTTTTTCTCTGGACTTTTCCAAGTCATTCGAAGGCATTTGTTTTGTTGGATTTCCCTGGCTTATATCTTTACCCTTTCCCATACCCTGAATTTTACCTTTATCCTGATATTTTCCACCTTATTTACTCTGACTTTCTATTTCCATTTCAAGTTATGTAATCTTCTATTTTGTTGCACTGCCCTTACTTTTACCTTTTCCCTTACCCCTACCTTGAATTTTACCTTTATCCTTACCATTGCCACCTGCACTAGTGAGAATTTTTATTTTCTTTTAAAGTTCTCTAATCTCTGCATTTTCACTAAAAACTATCGTCTTTCTCTGATTCAAGTTATTACCTTGGTAATTATTTTCTTTCTTCAAACTGGTCACTTTTTTCTTATATTCTTCAATCTATGAATTATGCTTCTCACATAGCTCTATCGCTTTTTTTTTCAAATTCAATCTTAAAAATTACAATAATTTCCTCTTTCTCCTTCAAATTCTTTTTTAATTCATCAACCTTCAGATTACTCTCAGTTTGCAATGGAGGTGTATTCAAAACTTGTGGTCTTCTTTTCAATTATTCTTGAAGATTTGAAACAGTTCTTTCATATGTATCCAATGACATTTTGAACATTGCCTTGGCATCATCAATTTTACTCTTACATTCCTCTGTATGTCGTCTACCTCACATTTTAATCCAACAATAACATGATGTTTTCCTTGCATTTTGTTGCTTGATTCTTGTATTTTCTTTGCAATTTCTTTTTCCAGATTTCCAATTTTCTTCAAGCATTCCATATTATTAATGTGATGTAGTTCACACTTTTCCTTTCAGCTATATATAGAGGAAGAAACATACATTGCAACAAGTCTATAATGCATCATTCTATCCAATGCAAAAAAAATGAATCTATTATAAAAAAAATGTATGTTCGATTGTTCACATTAGAACTTGGAGAGGTAGAATCAGCTCCCATAATAGGGACATTATACTCAAGTAATGCCATTTTAGGCTGAATTCTATCAATTGTAGTTTCTAAAGTAACACAAATATCATCATTTCCTATTTCCATACAATATTGGTACATACCTCCCTGCTCCTCAACTTCATTCATAGATTCATGTAGGTCTCTTAAAGTTCTAACAACATTAACTTCATCTTGGGAAATTGTATCAAAACAGATTTCATCACCATCAATTGCAATCTGTTCAGGTACTCCATCAATGGGGTTCTTTGTTTTTGATCTCGTAATGTAGGTTTTAAGAGGGCTTGTTTGGTCAATGAGTCGACATAAATGAATAATTTTCTGTAGTGTGCCCGAGAAACTTAACTTAATATTATTTTTTTTACTTTCTTCAAGGGAATAATGTATTTTTTTATCCAATAGATGAGGGACATCTACGGTCCTGTCTTCAACCCAATAAATGACCAGCCTCATGTAGTCACTGGAAATATTAGTCTTATGATGATTCATAATTTTCCTAACGACAATTTGAATCAAATACTTGTATAGTCCCTGGGGAACATCTAGCATTCTTAAACCGTTCCCGAGAACACATACCTTTTGCCTACATATTTTACTACCATCTCAATCTTTTCGACTTTGGGGATTTTTTTGGAGTTAAATGTTTCTCCCCCTATGCATGGAATTTTTGTTTCTCTCGCAAACAAATCAACATCTAGGTAAACGCTTTGAAAAAATGGTTCCAGTTCCATAGTCGTGTCATCATAATTAGGTATGGCCATATGTATATTATCATTTTCAAAATGGAAGGGTCCAAACATAAAGTCAAAAACATCTTCTCTTCTCAAGATATTAAGAATACATGTTGAACAATTCATTATGTCTTTCCATGCTTCAACACACTCTTGGAATTTGTTGACAGTGAACTTTTCATCCTGGGAACTGTCTGTTTCAATTGTTATGCCCATGGTAGAGGATGCCCCTATTTCAGTTGTGGCCTTAGTTCTATGGGTTCAAAATTGAAATATTTTTTTTAGGAATGCACACTAACAATAATGGACACTGAAGAATGGAACCGTGGAATGCACGGTCACGTTGAGGAAACCGTTGGCAGGAAATTGATTTTTTTTTAAATGATTTAGGGTTATATTGGGATATCTTTCTATAAATCCCTTTCAATAAGAAAAGTAAATTAATATTTATAGATACAATATTATTTATTACAAATAACACTTTTACAAAAATTGTCATGCATTTTTATAAGCACACTCAAGTAGATTTGTAGCATTTTATAATAATGGACTTGAGATTTTTAGAATCAATGAAAACTTTCCATCATCTAAATCAGGGGAAGTACTCGAAGGTTTTATCTGAGCATTGTAACTTGGAAAACAAAAAAATGATTGCCAAAATGTGTCCAGGTGATTTTGAAATCAAAATTACAAACGTTGTCGACTATAATACAAACACACACACACTCAATCTCAAATTAAATGGTAAGAAAGATATATTGCATGCATTTGAAATCAATCATAGGTGTGGAAGATTTACAATTACTTCAAGTTTCTAAGATTATGGGACTCGAACAACAACTCGACATATAAGGTTAACTACATATGTGTGTTTCCAAACAATTTTTCAAACACGGGTTCAGGGTTGTTATAATATATTTCATAGTAGCATCAATCATACACAATGGATCAACATACATTTTCATTCATATTCCTATGCAAACCATTCAAATGGGATAAGGAAGAACCATTTAGGGTGTAGGCCAGCATAGGGCTCCATAACATGTCAAGGGTGTGCATTTTTATAGTGTAGGTTTGCATTTGTCACTTAGTAGATCTGCATGTTCCTCCTTACTAGTAAACATTCAATCCCATGCCCTCAACGTACAATTTCAACTTGAGACGTGCATTTTTTCTTCCTAGGGCATGGATTTGTCACTTTTCATGTACTTTTCCTTTTTAGGGCATGCAATTTTCACCACAGCGCATGAATAATTTATATGAAGGAATAGATGTTTCCCTCGGTCTGGCGTGCATTTCAACAAGACCAACTTTACCAATTTGACCTCTTTGTTTTATAAGGAAAATTTTACCCTTTATGCACAACAAAAGGTTTTTTGTCTGAAAACTCTGACAATGTTTTCTAAAATGAAAGCCTAAGGCACAAAATATTTTATGCCTTAGTGTAGGATGGGTATGTTACAATTTCCCACCCATCCAATCCTCATTGTTTGCATTATTAATTTTTCATACCAACCATTTGATAAATAATGGAAGGATTAATTGGGTTTCTATTGTTGCATAAAACCCTAATTCAATCTTGTTATAGTCCCCACATCTAAAAATGCACATTCACACATAAGAAATACATGTTTTTCTTTTAAACTCTAATTTTTGCCCTTGTGTAAAATTCACTCCAAGCTTCACAAAAATTCATGCTGAAATCTTAAAACACCTCCAATTTGAGTGATTCAAGTTATTGAGGGTGTATTAGATAATTTACACTCATGTACATATTTTTATTTTCATTTTCAAACATAAATGTGGCTAATGTGTAAAAGAGGCAAAATCTGTCTTGTAAATTGAAAGACTGAAATAATAGAAAGTGACCTAATGGAAATGAACACCCATTTTTCTATATAGATTCAAATTTAGTTATAAGAGATTTGGGGTGAATATAATAACATTATAAATCTATCTATATCACCCTAACTGCAGTTTCAAATGAAATAGGACTTATATCTTGAACCAAGATTGAAGACTTTTTATAAAATGGAGAGTAAAACTTGTTGAAGTTTTGCAACTTCGGGAAGTCATTATCCACAAGGAAGTACAAGAAGACCCATCTAACCATTAAAAAATCCCTAGGAATAAATTGAAGACCCAAGAAGAGAAGTTGGCCCCACTAGTAAAAGACAAAAAATAATAAAGTGAAATTGAAAACCCAAAATGAGAAGTCGTCCCCACAGGAAAAATATAGGCACCTGGACATGTATAAATACAGGCAAGGTCATTTAATTTGGACACACACAATTCTCCTTCTATAGTGCGCACTAGATATTTGCTTCGTTGCAATGGCATCTTCCCATTTGCATTTCTTGGTCTACGTATGCGCTATCTTAGAGAGGCACTAGGCTTGGAGGATCTTTCTCTTGGTTATTCTTGGTCATATTATTGAGGTGCTAGCTCTTGGAAGTGATATACTTGGGAAGGAATTTCTTTGAATGGTATTTTGATATGTAGATGGTGATGTACTAGTAATATCTTGGGTTGAATTCTTCTATAAAAAAGGTTGTTGGGTTTTCTCCCAAGGTTGGGTTTCCCAGGATAAATTCTTGTGTTCTTATGTCTACTATGCACAGTTAATGTTTCTAGATCTTTTTATTTCCACTGCATTGTTATAGTTGATATTCTCAATGTACAATTATTCTATGATAATTGTGATATGAAAGTGAATCTTGTTTTTGAAATCATAAGACAATAGTTGTCAAGATATGAGAGTTAGAAAAAAAATCAACATGGTATCTGAGCTTTGTTGAAATATTGCCACTGCATATTTTTTTTATTAAGACTTGAAATTGTCAAGCTCGTTGACGTATTGAGAATTCGTTGGATCTAAGTCCACCATTGATCAACTTGCCTTTCTCGTGCACATTCACAGCTCCTATTAGATTGTAGTTTGGTAAAAGTTGAAATTTCACCCTAAAACCCACTACGACAGTTGCAACAACATTTTATCAAGATATTTGAGAAAATTATTGGACTAAGTTGGGAATAATTTTAGCACAGACCAAATTGGATTTCCCTAGAACACCTACTGCACTTCTCAGACTGACAATCCATCAAAATTGAAATTTTAGGGTTTTTTAGGCTATTGACATTTTTTCTGACATTGAACCTTCTGATTTAGATTTCTGACTTCTTCTTGTTGATATGATGTATTGTCTTAGATTAGAAGACAAGTTGGATGGTGCTACAAATTTCATAGGTATGCACTTGTATATAAGTTATATCATGAGGGTGTTTGCAGGAGATGTACACTTGGAAAAAGGACATGCTTTCAAGTAGTGACAACAGATCCAAAGGGATCTTAGATCTAGTGCACATAGAGGAATATCATAGAGGAATACCCATGAAGAGAAGTTGGCCCCACCAGTAAAAGACAAAAATAATAAAGTGAAAGTGAAGACCCAAAATGAGAAGTCGGACCCACAGGAAAAAGATAGGCGCATAGACAAGTATATATATAGGCAGGGTCATTTCAATTGGGCACACATACTTCTCCTTCTGTAGTGCACATTATCCATTTTCTTCATACCAGTTTCATCTTCCTAGTTGCAATTCTTGGTCTACTTACTTATGTGCTATCTTGGATAGGTGCTAGGCTTGGAGGATCTTTCTCTTGGTTATTCTTGGTCATATTATTGAGGAACTATCTCTTGGAGGAACTAGACCTGGGATGACTTTATCTGTATGGAATTTTGATATATTAATGGTGATGTACTGGTAATATCTTGGACAAAATTCTTCTATAAGAAAGGTTGTTTGGTTTTCTCCCAAGTTTGGGTTACCCAGGATAAATTCTTGTGTTCTTGTGTCTATTGTGAATGGTTAATGTTTCTAGATCTTGTTATTTATGTTACATTGCTATAGTTGAGATTTTTAGTGTATATTTATTCTATGATAACTATGATATGAAAGTGAATCTTGTTTTTGAAATCGTAAGGAAATAACTATCAAGATCTGAGAATAAAAATAAAAAACAACAAAGTTGTATTTCTGTAAAATGCACACCCAAGACGCATATGGTATCCAAATTGAGTAGTTCAAAATGTGGAGTTTGTATTTTATCATGTTACATATTGTAATAAATTTAGTTCTTCATTTTCAAACCAAAAATCTGCTTATGTGCATAGAGGCTAAAAACTACCTTGTAAATGAAAAAAATTGCATAAAGGCAAAAATGCATAACAAAGCATGAAAGCAGGGAACGATGAAAAATGCATGCCCTTCCAAGAAAAATCCATGCATGTTGTTGGTAATTTAAATGTTACAAGTTACAAGACTGCAGATATGTTGTAAATCCTAAAATTTGTATACTAGGGTGATATCTCAAGTTTTTTCCCTTTCCCTAATTTCAACAATATTGGATTTTGACCTAGTGCGAAAGGTTGGAGGATACATGCCAACCATTTAACAAAAATGTTTACAAATGTTGGAAGGATGTTTCTCAACTGTTTGAATAAATGGAAACCATAAAATTGTTTACATTTCCCTTAGTTCCTCTCACATGGGGTCATAGCTCCTCTTCCTCTCTATTATGTGTATTATGTTTTTTGCTCCATAGAAATACATTTACATGTGTGAAATTGGTAGAATATGTTTGTATATTGTAATTATATTGTTTCATTGGATTTTTTTGTAACGGTTAATTACAATGTCATATAGCATTACTCCAGAGGAAAATGATAGGACACTTCAAAGGTTATTTGCGTCATTGGAAACAAATGGTGATAGGAAATGGTATTTCACTTTCAATCAATGCAAGGGCTTCAATAGGAGAAGACTTTTAATAATAACAATTGAAAGACATTGTAGACAGTTAGGACACGTTGAAAGGGGGGTATGAATATCATCCCTTGGTAAGTTCTCATTATATGTGTTTGTATTGATTGTATTCATAGAACTTTCTATCTTTTCTGTTGGATCATGTTGTCATTGATGCCAATGGTTTGTCATTGATGCCAAT
>JASDQU010235279.1:0-13936 GCA_032191745.1 Picea mariana | reverse complement strand
TAAACAGTTAAACTATAACAACAAATTATATAACAAAGAAACAAAATAGCAATTCATGTACAAGAAATAAAATAAAAGACATCTAAGCTATGGAATTCATAAATAAAATCATAAACCAGTTACCAGACTATTGGTGGGCCCCCCAGCAAGTCGTGGTCACTTCTCAAATGCACACCACAAACTCAACAAAGTGATTTCACCATTAAAACTCAAAAATGCAGTCTCATATAATTCTGGCAAATGAAAATGGGAAAATAGAGGAAAATTGTATTTGTCTCTAACACACTACTTCTTCTACTGCTTAACTGTTGTATGACCACCACGATGGTATTTATAGGCTTTACAGATTGAGAGGTTGACCATTGGAGGGTCAAACCTCTTCTAAAAACAGTAAATTACATTAATGGTGCCATAACTGCCGAAATGGAGCGAGCCAATAATCGCCCTGCTTAACAACCCAAATCAAGTTGTCAAGAGTTTAGTAGCTGAAGGGGGCAAGAACGATCAAAACCCATGTTACTGATTTTCCCATCACTGGCCACCAATGCCATAACTGCCAAATCGCCCATCGTTTTTGTGCAGGACAGAGTGTCGGATGGAGTACTAGACTGAGTGCCGGAAGCAAAAACATGCTGCTATTTTTCCCTGTGACACAAAAAATGCGAATTAGATTCATGGAAATATAAAAACAAACTGAATTACACTCAATATAATCATAAAACACGAATTATGCATACCTGGTGTGGTTCATAGTGTTTTGGCACAAAAACCCTTCAAAAACTTCTTCAAAACATGAAAACACATATATACATTCGGTAAAAGTATCTAATTAACATCATAAAATTGATCATATCTCGGGCCAACATTACCCCCACACTTAAGATTTTACAGGTCCCACTACAAACAAATAAAAAAATATCCCTCATGACTAAGCTTGCTGAGGAGGATCAGCTTTAGAAGCTTCTCCTTCTTGCTGTGAAGACTTTGCCTTATGCCTCTTGTGTTGCTTCAGTTGAAGGGAGTTTACCTTTGCTTGGAGGACTACATTATCATGATGAAGGTGTTTGTCTATTGTCTTCCTTTCTTCCAATTGTTGGAGCAGCTGAGAATTCTCTTTTTATAGCTTCTCAATGGTTGGGGAAGAATCATTTCTTTCGGAGGAAGGCTTAGACCCTTTGAAAGATGTAGACAACCTATCATTCTTAGGATCTAGGGTAGGCATGGGTGAAGTAGGAGTAATAGGAGGTTGATAAGGAGAGGTAGGCTCTAAATTTGTCTTTCTTTGTGGCTCTAATGCATCCACAAAAAATTCCTGAAGTATTTTATGAGGACTCTCGATATCAGAGGACACTTGGATAGGGTCCGAAGTAGGCAGGGGTTTTTCATAAGGTTTTCCTCTTGTGCTCCAGGTACTTTTTCGAAAGGGTCCTCTATTGAATCGATTAGCACCTCTCCTATATGTGGGAACTCTAGGAAATTCTTGTTGAATTACTTCTTGTAGCTTCTTGGGTGTAGGATCGAGATATATTGAAGGCATATAGAGATTAGCAATAGGCTTCTTGGTCTTTTTGCCCGATGAGGCTGGAGGGGTTTCAATAAGCTTCTTGGATTTTTGTTCCGGTAAAGAAATGGCTTGTGCAGGAGGGTTTGGAGTCCTTGGAGAGTGGGGTTTGGATGGAGAAATAGTCCTTATATCTTATGTCTTTTTTCTAGTCTTGATTGTCAAATGAGGGTTTGCAAATTGATAAATGAATGCATCCCAAGTTCGCCCCTGTTTTTCCAATTCGGCTAAAACAAGGAGTTTGACAAGGCCATGGTAAAAGAGGTTTTTGTGGGGGTTGGTTACATTCTTCCTCACTTGAGAGGACATCTTATCCAATCTTTTTAAAAATTAGAAGGGAAAATTTAATTGTTTATTGAACTGGAAGTGGGCTAACAATTGAAAATAGAAAGCTTAAAAAACAGAGTATCTACCTTCACTATGTCAACAAGACATTGAAGGCACCATTGCGGAAAGATTTGAAAAGGACAGAGAGTATATTCTTGGAAGAGTCAATGAAACCTAGAGATGCTCCTGAAAAAGGCCAATATGGACATCAAGCTTCAGAGACACATGGCTAGGAACTACTACATTAAAAAATGGATCAGGAAAAGTCACAAAAAGTGTTCTACAAGACCACGCTGCGCTTTTGACTCTGTTTTTGGTCATCATTTTAAAAAGATATTTTTGACCACATAAATATGAATTTTGTTAAACCAAGGGAGTTTATTTCTAGTGACATACCAAATCATAATAACCTCTTTCATTTTTTACACATGTATCATATATTGGGAGATATTCAACTTTCTTGGAGACCTATTTCAGAAAATAAAATTTTCCAATTTAATTTCCTGTTTTAGTCATTATTTTCAAAACAGGTTTTTGACCAAATAAAGATGAAATTTAGAAACCCAAAGGAGGGTTTTTACAAGGACATACAAAATAATAATAACCTCCTTCAATATTTACACAGGTAGCATATAGTGGGAGATATGCAACTTTCTTGGAGGCCCATCTCAGAAAATCAAATTCTCCAATTTAATTTCCTGTTTTAGTCATTATTTTGTGGCACATATTCCAAGAACATGGGAATGAATTTCACAAAACTGAGAGATATTTATATTAATAACAACCTTATATACAAAAATATCTCATATTTTTTTAAAATGTGTTATGGTTAAAAATTTATAGCCCCATATTTGACCCCTATCTTTCTGTTGCGCTTCTGTCACAGTTGTTGCGCTTTTGGATAGTTTGTTTTCAAATCAATTGTGAAGGGGTTATATGTGGATTTTTGCTTGGATTAGTGATTCCAGAGTGTAGACGACATATTCATATTTCCATTAATAATTTTTTCATTAAATAACTCATCGAAGAAGGCCTCCAAAACTTGTTGCTCTTTTGCTACAATTTGTTGCCACTTCCATGCTTTCCTATGATTGTTTCAAAGTTATTTGCATTGTTTTGGATGAAACTGTCATGTTATGTTACACATTCTTCTTATGAATTGATTCATGATCTCATTCCCATTTTGAAATTCCTACATCTACCCTATACACAATGAAAAATCCTAAATGCTACTGAGTATGCCTACCTTGCCCCATTCTATCTTTGGAACTCATCTTTTGGAAACCCTGGTCTAGCTCCCTAGACCTAGATTCTCATCCATAAAACTCCAAATCAAAACCATGTTGAGCTAAATACCTAGCCTAATACAGATCCACTTAACCTTTTTCCTTTCTTCATAGGTGTGTAACACAGATATGTAGTGAGTTTAACAATGTGTTATCGATCTATAATTGTCACTAAGAACCAGTTAAGTATACGAAGCCTTCTATAGCATAAACATAAAAATGCACACTAAGCTTATAACACACACAACGATGTCAATAGTATATAATTTAGCATACCAATACAAACAACTGATGATATAATATCCCAAGACATTGTAAAAAGACAGTATGATAGAATTTTGACAAAAATCCTACTTCCTCTTCTCATGGGTTTTTCTATACAAATGGGCAGTGCTTAGCGTTTTTTTTAGCTCAGGAAACTCCCCCATGAATTCCATGAATTAGAAATAGGTCTTTACTGTTTTGAGAGGGGGGGTTATATTAGCTCCTCTTTTATCCACTCTTTGGAGTATCCCTTAGCTCCAGAGATGTTTTGAAATTTGGGTTTGAAAACCCTGTTATAGCTTTCTCTTGGCAACTAGTGGTGTTTAAACTAGCAGTCTCCAACTCTTAGGAGATTTGTGGCTAAGGAAATTGATTCCTTAGAGACCATGAATACATTAAATAGGAGCAGAGGCAATATAAGAGTGTTCCATTATTATATGTTTTTCCATCGTGCTCACACAAACAATTCCTCTATCTCGCATTTTATAAGGCATGTAATCATAAATCTGTAATGAATAGTCTGTAATGACAATAAACCAATTGAGTGATCTGTTAAGGAGATGTACAACAATTTATAACACACATGGAATTATCATTTCGAAAATAAAATGATTGTTGATGTAATAGCCTATATCATTAAAACAATACACATAAATTTTTACAAGATTTACTTCTTCTAGGAAATGTTATCATTTGTCTACTCATGAACCCCTACCCCACACCTAAGTATTGTGACACCTCACAATAAAAAATATAGCAAACCAGTCAATTCTCCCAATAGCCGAAGATTTACAGCTTGTTAAATGTAGAGATAAATTTCACATATTGGTCCGACGAGACGATTAGAAGATGGCCCCACCTATAGGATAAGAGATCCCATATATAGATAAGAAGAGGTAGGCGAGAGAGTTTCAAGATAGTCTCAAAGTTAGTTCCCAATGGAAAATTTATGGAGTTCATTAACCTTAGTTTAACCATACATACTTCATGTCAGCTTTGTCTACAAATAATGTTGTACATCAGGACAAGTTTAAATTTATTATTATTTTTTTTGCCAGATTATCATCCTCACTAGGTAGAATGTCCCACTACTAGCAAGCCTGTTGAGTACTCCAGTGGGTTTACCTAGTCATACCACAAGCCAGTACTCGCTGCCAGCAGAACTGTTCAGTATCCCAGCGGGTTAACCTCTTACACCCTCAGAGACTGGCCCTCCATCTTTTAAGATTTTAGTCTAAGATTGTTTTATGCAAGAAGATGGGGGGACAACTCTGAAAACAACTTTTTCTTTATTTTTATTGTGATGGTATTTATGTTGGAGAATGACTTTCCATTATATATATTCCTTAGTGATTGTCTTGATGTAAGGGGTACTTAAGAGGACGTGGCCTATCTAAAGATATGATATAATCAAGCTATTTAGTGTGTAGTGGATGGTACCATTGAGAAAGAACAGAAAGGTATCTCTAGGCTCAACTCACTTTCTTCTTTTGTAAGTTATTGTGATGTTTCCATGACTAGCCTCTAATCAGACCTCCTTGTTACTCTTTAATAAAGATACTTTACTCACTTACTCATGTTTCTTGGAGAAACTGTACAAGAGGCCTCTAAGATTGATGGTTACAGTGTCACTTCCTTATATAGTGGTGAAGGTTCAAGAGAAATTGCTTCTTAAGATGCCTTGATAAAAAGAAGATGAAAATATTTTGCAAAAACATGGCTAACTACAAGTCATTATTCATTTGATGCTTAGCAGACAACAAGGTTCAAGTATAGCAATGTTTTGAAGAAAAAATATTCTTTAATAACTCCTTGAAATTGTCTACCCTTGGTGATATAATTACCTACAGAGATCTCTAAAACTATTTGCAAAAACCACACTCTAAAATATAATAAACTATTGATCAATGAGATCAAGTCATAGGAACATGTATCTCATAGTTCTTTCATTAAAAGAAAATGTAAAATGAGGTTGCATTAGATTTTAAGCTAAACTAACAACATGCAGCTTTTATTTACTATCCTACCCTACCTAAAAAGAAAGGGAGAATCTTTATTCAAGTGTAAGAACTCTTCCAATGTAACCATGTGTGGAGCAAGATAAGAAACATACTCATATGCATAAATGAAGAAGTTACTACAGTGATTCCCTGGATATGAAGAACCAACCAACCTACTTGTTTTGGCATCAGAAGGTGTTGAAGAAGAGAATAGTATTGTGGCTTTATGACCTCTTGAAACCAAATTTCAAAGTAATCTTGATGTTAATCAACAGTAATTTCTATGCTCTCCTTCACCATGCTATGCATATCCTCTTCTTCTTGATGATTGATTTCTGAAGTATATAAAGGATCTGTTGAGGTAGATGTTGAGAAATCCTCAATCTTAAGTCTTAATTATTTCTCTCTATTGGATGTAGTCCATAATTTTTCATCTTCCTTTGCATTTTGGCAACGAAAATCATTTTTTAGCTCATAGGACCTTGATTCTTCTAATATTTTTGGAGAGGTAAACAAGTTCTTGGCTATTGTCAAGATGTGTTCTTCCTGAAAAGAAGAAATCCCGACTGCTGCTAGGATTTGAGAAAGTTCCCTTAGGCTAATGGTTTCTTCTGAATTCATATTTCCATTTGATAAAAATTGGTTCACACAAAGATGATGTCCACAAAGTTAGGATCTTCTAATTATGGTAAGAAAACAAAGGTTGTATTGTTTGGTTCTGCAGAAGGCTCGAGTGGTCTTGCCTCCTGTCCCACTATTATTGATGCTTCAATTTTATGTTCTATAGTGCTCCCTGTCTCAGTCTCTTTAGAGGATACTTTAGCTCTTTGGGTTGAGCTAGCTCCTATTTTTCGGTATCAGTATGCAGAACTTATGAGTGGAACATTCCTTCCCCCAAAAAGGTTGGAAGGAACCTTAGTTGAAAGATCTAATTTAGATTTAACGTATCTACCTTTTGGGTCTCTAGGTCTATTCACAAAAGTAAACAAAAACAAAAAGAAAAACTACGATTGGGTTTGGGGGAGCCTGCAATAGCAGATGCACAGGTTCTTACCTCTCGTCTTAAAGTTCCCCCGCCACCAATATAATGCTAAGGTCTAGAAATTATCTATTTCCTAACTATTTCATACCTTGAGACAACTCCTCGACAACAACGCCATAAATGATGGGTGTTATATATGCACTAAAAACACACTAAAAACCCTCAATTAAATTGTCAACCCGGTAAATAAACTTAGAGTTGTAGAAAAATATATGCCAAGGTAGAAGGGTTGGTAGTAATATAGTCTAACTAAGGAAGTGGCTATCTAAGGGATAATCTATTCAAGCAAAAACTACTAATGAGAAAACCTTACTAAAGAAACTTAAACTAGGTAACCTAAGTACTTTTAGACCAAGGATCGATGGATAGTTCTAGGAAAGCAAATGAAAACCTTACTTGAAGAAAACTAGTTCAATCATGAAAATAATCAAAAGCAAACTATTTGAGCATAACAATAAACAAATAGCAATAACAAACTAATTTAACTAGTCTATTTGAATTCAATAAAAAACTATCTTGTGAAAGAAAGTAAATAAACAAACAACTATACTATCAAAGCAAGAATAGACAAGTAATAAATTAAAACTATTAAAGAAAGTAAACAACTAACTAACCTAGGATAACTTCTGCAGCAAGTAAACTAAGTAAAACTACTCAATAAGCAACTAACTAAACCAAGAGACAAATGAGCTCTATTCTTAATACAACTATTTATAATCTGCAAACATAAATCTACCTAATTGAAAGAAAGAAGAACTAACAACTAACCTTTAATCTATGATAAGCAAAATAACTTTTAATCTATCAAAGCAAGAAGACTATATATCCTACAAAAGCAAGAAAACTATCTTCTGATCTACAAAAGCAAGAAACTATCTTTTAACCAATGAAAACTCAAATATAGTGTTGATGGTTGTGTGAATGTCTCTGGTGTCTTATAATATCACGATGGAACTTGACAATGAAATATAATTCAAGAGGTATAAACTCGATATTGATTTCAATAGCAAAGTGAAAGGTGTGAATTAAGAAATCCAGTAAGAACTTAGCCATTATGGAAACAACGCCAATTACCCTGCATAGTCATGTGATTATGTAATCATGCCTTAACCATCAACAATATAACGAGATTATAAAACTCAATTGCACTCTATACTACGTAAGAAAACTCATAACCAAATTCAATCATTAACTACAATTTGGAATTGCAACCTAAATTTAAGAAAGAAATTTCATTAACTAGTTCTATTTAATAATTCAAATTGCAAAAAGGAAAATGCTTATAAACAAAAATTAAACATGATTCTAACATATAACAAGTACACCAATGAGAAAATTAATTGACAACTAGTTAAGAAAAATCTAAATAACAATTAAATAGGCAATCTACAAATGAAAACTAGAACTAAGACTATCCATCCATCGAAGCCTTGTTAAAGAAAACATAAACTAAAATTATGTTCTAAACTCCGTTTCAAACTCTATTTTAAACTTGATTTTAAAAACATAAATAACATATAATCTAATATTTAATCTCACACAGGGTTAGTTTATAAGTTTGCAAACTTATAAACTAACCCTGTGTGAGATTAAATATTAGATTATATGTTATTTATGTTTTTAAAATCAAGTTTAAAATAGAGTTTGAAACGGAGTTTAGAACATAATTTTAGTTTATGTTTTCTTTAACAAGGCTTCGATGGATGGATAGTCTTAGTTCTAGTTTTCATTTGTAGATTGCCTATTTAATTGTTATTTAGATTTTTCTTAACTAGTTGTCAATTAATTTTCTCATTGGTGTACTTGTTATATGTTAGAATCATGTTTAATTTTTGTTTATAAGCATTTTCCTTTTTGCAATTTGAATTATTAAATAGAACTAGTTAATGAAATTTCTTTCTTAAATTTAGGTTGCAATTCCAAATTGTAGTTAATGATTGAATTTGGTTATGAGTTTTCTTACGTAGTATAGAGTGCAATTGAGTTTTATAATCTCGTTATATTGTTGATGGTTAAGGCATGATTACATAATCACATGACTATGCAGGGTAATTGGCGTTGTTTCCATAATGGCTAAGTTCTTACTGGATTTCTTAATTCACACCTTTCACTTTGCTATTGAAATCAATATCGAGTTTATACCTCTTGAATTATATTTCATTGTCAAGTTCCATCGTGATATTATAAGACACCAGAGACATTCACACAACCATCAACACTATATTTGAGTTTTCATTGGTTAAAAGATAGTTTCTTGCTTTTGTAGATCAGAAGATAGTTTTCTTGCTTTTGTAGGATATATAGTCTTCTTGCTTTGATAGATTAAAAGTTATTTTGCTTATCATAGATTAAAGGTTAGTTGTTAGTTCTTCTTTCTTTCAATTAGGTAGATTTATGTTTGCAGATTATAAATAGTTGTATTAAGAATAGAGCTCATTTGTCTCTTGGTTTAGTTAGTTGCTTATTGAGTAGTTTTACTTAGTTTACTTGCTGCAGAAGTTATCCTAGGTTAGTTAGTTGTTTACTTTCTTTAATAGTTTTAATTTATTACTTGTCTATTCTTGCTTTGATAGTATAGTTGTTTGTTTATTTACTTTCTTTCACAAGATAGTTTTTTATTGAATTCAAATAGACTAGTTAAATTAGTTTGTTATTGCTATTTGTTTATTGTTATGCTCAAATAGTTTGCTTTTGATTATTTTCATGATTGAACTAGTTTTCTTCAAGTAAGGTTTTCATTTGCTTTCCTAGAACTATCCATCGATCCTTGGTCTAAAAGTACTTAGGTTACCTAGTTTAAGTTTCTTTAGTAAGGTTTTCTCATTAGTAGTTTTTGCTTGAATAGATTATCCCTTAGATAGCCACTTCCTTAGTTAGACTATATTACTACCAACCCTTCTACCTTGGCATATATTTTTCTACAACTCTAAGTTTATTTACCGGGTTGACAATTTAATTGAGGGTTTTTAGTGTGTTTTTAGTGCATATATAACACCCATCATTTATGGCGTTGTTGTCGAGGAGTTGTCTCAAGGTATGAAATAGTTAGGAAATAGATAATTTCTAGACCTTAGCATTATATTGGTGGCGGGGGAACTTTAAGACGAGAGGTAAGAACCTGTGCATCTGCTATTGCAGGCTCCCCCAAACCCAATCGTAGTTTTTCTTTTTGTTTTTGTTTACTTTTGTGAATAGACCTAGAGACCCAAAAGGTAGATACGTTAAATCTAAATTAGATCTTTCAACTAAGGTTCCTTCCAACCTTTTTGGGGGAAGGAATGTTCCACTCATAAGTTCTGCATACTGATACCGAAAAATAGGAGCTAGCTCAACCCAAAGAGCTAAAGTATCCTCTAAAGAGACTGAGACAGGGAGCACTATAGAACATAAAATTGAAGCATCAATAATAGTGGGACAGGAGGCAAGACCACTCGAGCCTTCTGCAGAACCAAACAATACAACCTTTGTTTTCTTACCATAATTAGAAGATCCTAACTTTGTGGACATCATCTTTGTGTGAACCAATTTTTATCAAATGGAAATATGAATTCAGAAGAAACCATTAGCCTAAGGGAACTTTCTCAAATCCTAGCAGCAGTCGGGATTTCTTCTTTTCAGGAAGAACACATCTTGACAATAGCCAAGAACTTGTTTACCTCTCCAAAAATATTAGAAGAATCAAGGTCCTATGAGCTAAAAAATGATTTTCGTTGCCAAAATGCAAAGGAAGATGAAAAATTATGGACTACATCCAATAGAGAGAAATAATTAAGACTTAAGATTGAGGATTTCTCAACATCTACCTCAACAGATCCTTTATATACTTCAGAAATCAATCATCAAGAAGAAGAGGATATGCATAGCATGGTGAAGGAGAGCATAGAAATTACTGTTGATTAACATCAAGATTACTTTGAAATTTGGTTTCAAGAGGTCATAAAGCCACAATACTATTCTCTTCTTCAACACCTTCTGATGCCAAAACAAGTAGGTTGGTTGGTTCTTCATATCCAGGGAATCACTGTAGTAACTTCTTCATTTATGCATATGAGTATGTTTCTTATCTTGCTCCACACATGGTTACATTGGAAGAGTTCTTACACTTGAATAAAGATTCTCCCTTTCTTTTTAGGTAGGGTAGGATAGTAAATAAAAGCTGCATGTTGTTAGTTTAGCTTAAAATCTAATGCAACCTCATTTTACATTTTCTTTTAATGAAAGAACTATGAGATACATGTTCCTATGACTTGATCTCATTGATCAATAGTTTATTATATTTTAGAGTGTGGTTTTTGCAAATAGTTTTAGAGATCTCTGTAGGTAATTATATCACCAAGGGTAGACAATTTCAAGGAGTTATTAAAGAATATTTTTTCTTCAAAACATTGCTATACTTGAACCTTGTTGTCTGCTAAGCATCAAATGAATAATGACTTGTAGTTAGCCATGTTTTTGCAAAATATTTTCATCTTCTTTTTATCAAGGCATCTTAAGAAGCAATTTCTCTTGAACCTTCACCACTATATAAGGAAGTGACACTGTAACCATCAATCTTAGAGGCCTCTTGTACAGTTTCTCCAAGAAACATGAGTAAGTGAGTAAAGTATCTTTATTAAAGAGTAACAAGGAGGTCTGATTAGAGGCTAGTCATGGAAACATCACAATAACTTACAAAAGAAGAAAGTGAGTTGAGCCTAGAGATACCTTTCTGTTCTTTTTCAATGGTACCATCCACTACACACTAAATAGATTGATTATATCATATCTTTAGATAGGCCACGTCCTCTTAAGTACCCCTTGCATCAAGACAATCACTAAGGAATATATATAATGGAATGTCATTCTCCAACATAAATACCATCACAATAAAAATAAAGAAAAATTTGTTTTCAAAGCTGTCCCCCCATCTTCTTGCATAAAACAATCTTAGACTAAAATCTTAAAAGATGGAGGGCCAGTCTCTGAGGGTGTAAGAGGTTAACCCGCTGGGATACTGAACAGGTCTGCTGGCAGCGGGTACTGGCTTGTGGTATGACTAGGTAAACCCACTGGAGTACTCAACAGGCTTGCTGGTAGTGGGACATTCTACCTAGTGAGGATGATAATCTGGCAAAAAAATAAATAATAAATTTAAACTTGTCCTGATGTATGACATTATTTGTAGACAAAGCTGACATGAAGTATGTATGGTTAAGCTAAGGTTAATGAACTCCATAAATTTTCCATTGGGAACTAACTTTGAGACTATCTTGAAACTCTCTCGCCTACCTCTTCTTATCTATATATAGGATCTCTTATCCTATAGGTGGGGCCATCTTCTAATCGTCTCATCAGACCAATCTGTGAAATTTATCTCTACATTTAACAAGCTGTAAATCTTCGGCTATTGGGAGAATTGATTGGTTTCCTATATTTTTTATTGTGAGGTGTCACAATACTTAGGTGTGGGGTAGGGGTTCATGAGTTGACAAATGATAACATTTCCTAGAAGAAGTAAATCTTGTAAAAATTTATGTGTATTGTTTTAATGATATAGGCGATTACATCAGCAATCATTTTATTTTCAAAATGATAATTCCATGTGTGTTATAAATTGTTGTACATCTCCTTAACAGATCACTCAATTGGTTTATTTTCATTACAGACTATTCATTACAGATTTATGATTACATGCCTTATAAAATGTGAGATAGAGGAATGGATTGTGTGAGCACGATGGAAAAACAAATAATAATGGAACACTCTTATATTGCCTCTGCTCCTATTCAATGTATTCATGGTCTCTAAGGAATCAATTTCCTCAGCCACAAATCTCCTAAGAGTTGGAGACTGCTAGTTTAAACACCACTAGTTGCCAAGAGAAAGCTATAACAGGGTTTTCAAACCCAAATTTCAAAACATCTCTGGAGCTAAGGGATACTCCAAAGAGTGGGTAAAAGAGGAGCTAATATAACCCCCCCTCTCAAAATAGTAAAGACCTATTTCTAATTCATGGAATTCATGGGGGAGTTTCCTGAGCTAAAAAAAACGCTAAGCACTGCCCATTTGTATAGAAAAACCCATGAGAAGAGGAAGTAGGATTTTTGTCAAAATTCTATCATACTGTCTTTTTACAATGTCTCGGGATATTATATCAACAGTTGTTTGTATTGGTATGCTAAATTATATACTGTTGACATCATTGTGTGTGTTATAAGCTTAGTGTGCATTTTTATGTTTATGCTATAGAAGACTTCGTATACTTAACTAGTTCTTTGTGACAATTATAGATCGATAACACATTGTTAAACTCACTACATATCTGTGTTACACACCTATGAACAAAGGAAAAAGGTTAAGTGGATCTGTATTAGGCTAGGTATTTAGCTCAACATGGTTTTGATTTGGAGTTTTCTGGATGAGAATCTAGGTCTAGGGAGCTAGGCCAGGGTTTCCAAAAGATGAGTTCCAAAGATAGAATGGGGCAAGGTAGGCATACTCAGTAGCATTTAGGATTTGTCATTGTGTATAGGGTAGATGTAGGAAGTTCAAAATGGGAATGAGATCAAGAATCAATTCATAAGAAAAATGGGTAACATAACATGACAGTTTCATCCAAAACAATGCAAATAACTTTGAAACAATCATAGGAAAGCATGGAAGTGGCAACAAATTGTAGCAGAAGAGCAACAAGTTTTGGAGGCCTTCTTCGATGAGTTATTTAATGAAAAAATTATTAATTGAAATATGAATATGTCGTCTACACTCTGGAATCACTAATCCAAGCAAAAATCCACATATAACCCCTTCACAATTGATTTGAAAACAAACTGTCCAAAAGCGCAACAACTGTGACAGAAGCGCAACAGAAAGATAGGGGTCAAATATGGGGCTATAAATTTTTAACCATAACACATTTTACAAAAATATGAGAGATTTTTGTATATAAGGTTGTTATTAATATAAATCTCTCTCAGTTTTGTGAAATTCATTCCCATGTTCTTGGAATATGTGCCACAAAATAATGACTAAAACAGTAAATTAAATTGGAGAATTTGATTTTCTGAGATGGGCCTCCAAGAAAGTTGCATATCTCCCACTATATGCTACCTGTGTAAATATTGAAGGAGGTTATTATTATTTTGTATGTCCTTATAAAAATCCTCCTTTGGGTTTCTAAATTTCATCTTTATTTGGTCAAAAACCTGTTTTGAAAATAATGACTAAAACAGGAAATTAAATTGGAAAATTTTATTTTCTGAAATAGGTCTCCAAGAAAGTTGAATATCTCCCAATATATGATACATGTGTAAAAACTGAAAGAGGTTATTATGATTTGGTATGTCACTATAAATAAACTCCCTTTGTTTTACAAAATTCATATTTATGTGGTCAATATCTTTTTAAAATGATGACCAAAAACAGAGTCAAAAGCGCAGCGTGGTCTTGTAGAACACTTTTTGTGACTTTTCCTGAT
>JASDQU010235276.1:0-11368 GCA_032191745.1 Picea mariana | reverse complement strand
TGGGTCCCCTCTTCCTCCAAGGGAGGGCTCTTGGACCCCCAAATATTGAGCTATTCTTACAAATGAGGAACTAGGATGAAATGGTGAAGAGAATCCAAAGCACATTCATTCTAGAGGTGATATGAATGGCTAAGTGAAATGGTGCTAGCATACTCTTGATGAGGAAAGAGGATCCTCCAAGAGAATAGTAGTAGCATAAAAATACAAATGAATTCCCTTGGAAATGTAGTGCACCCATGGCTTCCTTTTATAGCATAACTTTGAGGCATTATTCAACTAGCTTTTAGTGTGAACAAGGGGCCATTTAGGGCATCCTTAGGTCTTTGACCAGCCACCCAGCTGGATTCAGCCGAGATTTGGGTGTCAAATCGACTTGAAAGTTGAACCAGAAGTGGGTGGGAGGCTGATCAATATCATAAATGTGTCGATTTGAGGGATGCGTAGTTTTTTGCATCCACAATCGTGCATCATGCACATGTGTGCTTTTTCCTGCGTTTCTGAATGGCGCATGTGTGTGTGCTCCCTATGTAGTCTCAGCGCATGTTGATTTTATTGTTGATTGTATATTTTTGGACCTTTTGGAAATGCATTTTCAATCCATGGGTGAACTAATATGTGTCTTGAAGATGTTGGATTCTTGTAACCATTTGCAGACGAAATTTTGTTGATAACAGATGCCCCCTGATGGATGAGGTTAGGAGCATACGTATAGCCAAAATTCATCAATGTATCTTCTACTGAGAGTACCTTTGTAAGAAAGAGCATTGTGGGGATTCTCAAGACCGATCCATTGGAAGGAGAGGGGAACCTGTAAGATCCAAACTTTTCTCGAGGTGTAGAAAAAGAAAACTGTGTACAAATGAGGCAGGCATGCCCCATGCTCATGTCGTGTAACTAAAAATACGTGATTCAGTAATTGAAGTTGTGTGTTAGTGTAGATGATTGCAGCGCCCTTGGGGGTAGTTTGATAATGGCTAAGGACAATTCTAATGGTGAACAAAACTCTGAAAAAGGATAAGGACACCTGTGAGAAGTGTCGATACCGTGCAGACATTGATAGTCTATCAATTTCTAGAGGTCTTCAGCTAAGATAAAACAACTGCAATAGTCACAAAGTAAGACCCACTGTAACATGAAATAGTTTTTGAAGTTGAATGTTAGGGGGGTCAACGACAGTGGAGAACAAGGGTGGTTTTCCCTATGTCGTCTGAGACTCCTCATTGTAATGGTAATGAGAGTCAAGATACTATCGCCCTCCTGGAAACTATGTTGATGTCGACAGAAAGGGAGACGTGACTCCAAGAAATAGAGGTCTTCATGAAATCCACTGGATGAGAGCAGGAACTGATGAGCTACATGGATGAAGTCAAGATTTGATAAGACTCAAGACCTCCCTTGGTTGGGGAGATGTGTAAGTGGAAACAACAGTAAAACTGGCTCTAGTGTCAGGAGTGTTAGTGCCAATTCTTGCAAGCGGGGTGTTTCTCTCTGATTTCAGGCCCTTGGTGTCAAATGTGATGAAATGGGGTTTAAAAACCCATCAAATGTGTTTTATTCAAAGGCCACATTCATAAGTGCCCAAGTGCAGCATGTATAAAGTCTCTATTTTTGGGTTAAAAATCAAGCAGGCGGGCATTTTTTGCTTTTTAGTGGCGAAGATCTATTGATGGAGCAGATCAACGATCATCGGGTAAGCCAGAGCCACAGAGTTGCGCAAGGTTTAGCGCACGTCTTCATCCCTTAGGGCCAAAGCCATGAAATCATCGTGGTCATCCGATCCAGTAGGGACGCGTGGTGCACGATTAACTCTGGTTGCCATTTTGGCTACCGGGACTTTGAAAGACAAGGGGTCACTCCTCCACTACATCTAGAATCGTTGAAATGTGAAATGATTAGCCGTTTCGGCATTTCAGCTACTGGGACTTTGAAAGACAAGGGGTCACTCCTCCACTGCATCTGGAATCGCCGAAACATAAAATGATTAGCCGTTTTGGCATTTCGACTACTGGGACTTTGAAAGATAGGGGGTCACTCCTCCACTACATCTGGAATCTCCAAAACCCAAAATATGAAAAGCGCCTTTGAAGATAGGCGCAGGTTCACGGCCCGTGGTCACTTGGGCTGATAGAAAGAGCTATGCAAAGGTCCAAAGTGCTAGGTTTAGCTATAGGAGGCATCACCATGTTCTCCAGGTGCCAATTCAACTTGGCCTCAATCCTGATCCCTGCTAGAGGTAAATAAAGGTAGGAGGAGGTGGTTGAAACCTCGCCTCACTCCTTAAATGTAAGGCATGGAGGTTCTAGTAGGCAGTCTACCCAAGATTGTCCTGTGTGCAGGTTTTCCTAAAAAAGCCATGCTGATCTGATGTCCTCGTCTGACCATAGGAGCCTGCACATGCTAAGTTGGATTTTAGTGTCTCAGCTACTCTCCTACTGCCAAGGTGGAAAATTTCTCTGAGTATATATACTCAGTTTTTGTATTTTTGTATGGATGGATGGTAGAGCTAAGCTCCCAATTGTAAATCTTTAATGAGGCCTCTGGCTCCCTGGTTATAGATTGATATTTGAGACTTCTTGTTTAATGGAAGCTAGGATCTTCCTCCCTTTTTCCTTTGAATCTTAAGAGCCTGGTCATGGATGATCCAATTGGGTGTTGTAATGACTATATAATGTATGTTTGATTATATTAGTTTTGCAGCATCTTAATTTTCTTGAAGTTTCTCAGATCTGAGAGGATCTCATATTTGTGACTTTTCCCCTTTTTAAAGGCTGCTGGAAGACTGGATGTCCAGAGCAGACTTTATTTCCTTTTTTTTCCCTCCACTTACTCACTACTATGCAAAATTACTGGCTTAAATTAGATCAAGACCTCACCTGTCTTAGTTGTTCCAACCCAGTTTTCTGAGTTAGAATGATATTGTTCTGAGTTTACGTCCATTAATCACCCTTTATCAACAAATTGTGACATTTAAATTGATGGGTGTTGGGCTCTACTCCTACTGCAATCGAGGAGTGACTTCCGACGCCAACATTTCTGGCACCATTTCCGGGGACGAAGTTGAAAATTTTCCCTGGGATTGAACGACATTGAGCCTCTGATTCTAAAGGTGCATCAAGCATCAGATCCCTTGAAGATTTCTACTGTGCACCTGGCGACTCCACTGTGGCAACTCCACTATTTCCACTTCACTGTTTCTGTTGTGGCTACTTTAGCACGCCTGAAAGCTGGCCCAGAAGATCTTTCTCGAGAAGGTTTCAACAGTTTCCTTCTCAGCCTAAGAAGTTTCCTGAGAGGACACAACATTAAGATTTGGCCTTTGATGGTGAAAAAAGACCAGACACATTCAAATCTATGAATATTTCACCTGGCAACTCCATGATTTAAGGATCGATTGGCGACTTCGCTGGTTCGAAATGGAAAAAATCCTTCCTCGGAGGTATTCTCCTTTTAATTTTTCTACTATTCCTAGTTTTCCCAATGTTGTCCCTTCTCCAGATGAATGGCATGATTATTTGCCTAGATTTAGGGAGCATGTAGAGGACAACCCTACTCGGCATCTCGAAGAATTTCATGACCTCATGCATCAATGGGAGATACATCAGGAGGATGTGTTTATGAAAATGTTCATGTCCTCGTTAGCAGGGGATGCTCATAAATGGTATCATTCTTTACCCCCTGCTAGCATTTCTTCACTCGTAGAATTTCATGCAGCTTTCATCGCCCATTGTCAGAAGCTTTATCCCTCTGAGTTAATTTTTCATAACTATTGTGAGGGATACAAAAACTGTATACATGATAGAGCTGCTTCTTACGTAGGCTATGAGGATGATCCTGATGACTTGGATCAGAAATCAGTCCTTTCTCATCCCCATTCATCTGCATCAGAGGAAGGTTATGAGAGTGAAGGTTGTGAGGAGGGAGAAGATGCTTGGGGTGGAGTTATGGAACTGATAAAATCTCTCACTTCCAGACTAGACAGGTGGGAAGCTGAATGATGTGAAGAGGATTTTCCATCCCTTGAAGAAGATTCTCTTGGCAGCTCTACTGAGGGCAATTATGAATATTTCATAGTGGTAGAGGAATTAGTTTATGCCCCTAATGAGCCGGTTGTCTCAGATTTAAAGGAATAAGCCATCATGGAAGAGGATTGTTCTCTTTTCCTTCAAGAGATTTCCCATGATGTATTTACATTTGGGATTGAAAATAAGGATCGGGAGATCGTTCCTTTTTTACAAGATGGGGGAGTTTTGTGCTCACCCAGCTTTGATGATCATTTTGGTAAAGAAAAGACTGTGAAACCTTTTCCTCTGTTCACAAATAAAGGACATTGAGAGGAAATCATCCTTCCTCAACAACATGATAAGGAAAAGAGCTTTCCCATGGGTCTTGTCTATGTCCATTATGAATCTGACCCTTGGGAGAGTCAAGAAGAAGAACCGAAAGAACCAGAGGAGAAGTAAGAGGAGCAGTTTGCCTCCTGTCCAGGGCCTGCCTGTGAGCAGCCACCGCCTGAGATCATTCAGCCTACACCAGCCTTTCACCCTCCTGGGCCTACCAGAGATATTCAGCCATACGTGAACAACTGTGTAGCAAAGGAGGCTTCCTGTCGCCCATTTTCTAGAGTTTTCCACTAGTCCTATGAGCCTGTGAAGGAATACATGAAGTTGTATTTCCTTCACAATTTTGAGCCGCCCTATTTCATCTCAACTTTAGCCTATAAGGAGGAGTTGAAGAGAATAACCATTATGTTGTCATGGTTACACCATTTGTTTGTGATCATCGACAGATAGAAGGAACTTCTATTCAGGAAGTTCCTTGATTGGCTATGGTGGAAGTTTGCTTTCACCTAGCCCCATGTAAAGGAATTTATTAGTTTAGGACCGTACATAAATAAGCTCCTTGGAGCATGTGTGTTTATTTTTTATTTCACTTATAGGCATGTATTTTTAAGTAGGATGTTTTGAGCTCAACTCCA
Source organism: Picea mariana (assembly GCA_032191745.1). Classification (NCBI taxonomy): domain Eukaryota; kingdom Viridiplantae; phylum Streptophyta; class Pinopsida; order Pinales; family Pinaceae; genus Picea; species Picea mariana. The sequence goes on along the minus strand of JASDQU010235276.1, from coordinate 6,393 downwards.
TAGCCCAAAAAAAGGTAACTGGAACTACAGAAGGAGTTCCTAGAGCATCACAGGGACGACTCTATCCCCCATGGAGCCTAATGTTAGCGCCAATTCTTGCAAGTGGGGTGTTTCTCCCCGATTTTAGGCCCTTAGTGTAAAATGCAAATAAATGGGGTTTAAAAACCCATCAAATGTGTTTTATTCAAAGGCCGCAGTCATAAGCGCCCAAGCGCAGCATGCATAAAGTCTCTATTTTCGAGTTAAAAATCAAGCAGACGAGAATTTTTTGCTTTTTAGCGGTGAAGATCCATCAATGGAGCAGATCAACAGTCATCGGGTAAGCCATATCCACGGAGTTGGATGAGGTTTAGTGCATGGGTTCATCCCTTTGGGCCAAAGCCACAAAATGATCATGGTTGTCCGATCCAGTAGGGACACGTGGTGCACGATTGACTCTGGTCGCCATTTCGTCTACCGGGACTTTGAAAGACAGGGGATCACTCCTTCACTGCATCTGGAATCGACGAAATGTGAAATGATTAGCCGTTTTGGTTTTTCGGCTACCGAGACTTTGGAAGACAGGGGATTGCTCCTCCACTGCATTTGGAATCGTCAAAACGTGAAATGATTAGCCGTTTCGGCATTTCGGCTACTGGGACTTTGAAAGACAGGGGGTCGCTCCTCCACTGCATCTGGAATCGCCAAAATGCGAAATGTGAAAAATGCCTTTGAGGATAGGCGTAGGGTCACGGCCCGTGGTCACTTGGGGTGATAGAAAGAGCTGCACAAAGGGCCAAAGTGATAGGTTTAGCTATAGGAGGCGTCGTCTCATTCTCTAGGTGCCAATTCAACTTGGCCTCGATCTTGATCTCTGCTAGAGGTAAATAAAGGTAGGAGGAGGTGGTTGAAACCTCGCCTCACTCCTTAAATGCAAGGCATGGAGGTTCTGACATGTAGTCTACCCAAGATCGTCCTATGTGCAGGTTTTCCTAAAGAAGCGATGTTGATCTGATGTCCTTGTCTGACCAGAGGAGCCTGCACATGCTAAGTTGGATTTTAATGTCTCAACTACCCTCCTACTTCCAAGGTGGCGAATTTCTCTGAGTATATATACTCAGTTTTTGTATTTTTGTATGGATGGATGGTAGAGCTAAGATCCCAATTGTAAAGATTTAACGAGGCCTCTGGTTCCCTGGATATATATTGATATTTGAGACTTCTTGTTTAATGGAAGCCATCATCTTCCTCCCCTTTTTCCTCTGAATCTTAAGAGCCCGGGCATGGATGATCCAGTCGAGTGTTGTAATGACTATATAATGTATGTTTGATTATATTAGTTTTGCAACATCTTAATTTTCTTGAAGTTTCTCAGATCTGAGAAGATCTCATATTTGTGACTTTTCCCCTTTTTAAAGGTTGTTGGAAGACTGGATGTCTAGAGAAGACTTTATTTCCTTTGTTTTTCCCTCCACTTACTCACTACTATGCAAAATTACTGGCTTAAATTAGATCAAGACCTCACCTGTCTTAGTCGTTCCAACCCAGTTTTCTAAGTTAGAACGATATTGTTCTGAGTTTACTTCCATTCATCACCCTTTATCAACAAATCATGACATTTAAATTGATGGGCATTGGCCTCTTCTCCTGCTGCAATCGAGGAGTGACTTCTGACACCAACAAGGGGGACGACTAGATGAAGGTAAGTTATGCCAAAGGCATGACAAAAATGGACAAACACAGAGATCAATAAGGTGTATGGACTATACGATACTCGGGTTTGATGGATAATGTAATTGATGAGAGGAAGTGATAAAATTACCCAACCAAGGGTGACAAGGGTTGCCTTGTTGGGGAAAGGAAGGTCGCTAAAGGCGACAACAAAAAGATATGAAAATGTGGAAAAAGGGTTTGTAAAATTACCAAAAGAATAAAAAAATAAGTTGGGATAACTGTGCAAATATAGAAATGGGTGCCCCAGTGTAAGATGGCTTGGCCTGAGGAGGGAACAAGCTTCTCAAAAAACAAGTGGAGGGTGGGGGCCCCATAGGCAGGTTTCTGTATTAGCGAAATGTATGGAGGACAATCTGCAAATGGGAAAACTGGCATTGGGTGAAATGGTTGGTTAATGATATTGCAAAGGTGCAGTCAAAACTAGAACCATAATGAAGGAATCTGGGAGTCCATTGGATAGGCTAGAAAAATTAGGAGAAGGGGGATGTGGCTAGTTCTCGACGATGCGTAAGACTATTGGGACTCCCATCCCTAAAGGGTGAAAATAGAATGAGTGTCATAGTGTTAGGAGGACTATAAATGGGAAAACTCATGTGGGGAAGAGTGCTACTAGTTTTCAGCACATTAATGCAGTGGAAGTGAGAGTACTGCAAAGCCAGATATAAGGATCCTAGAGGTAAAGATCAGAGGGTGTGACTGGGAGATGCATTTTGATATTTAGAGGGAATGACTACATGCCAGTGACAATTAGATACCTGGAAGGATACCGATGATGTGGGATGACCAAGTACCTACACACATGAAAACCGAATACCTGACGTGAACAATATCTGAAGATAAAGAAAATTTAATAGTTATTCAACAAGAGGTGGATGTGAGCATGCATACCTGAGTGTGAGTATGGTAAAAAAAAATGTTTCCCGAGGGCCAGGAGTGAAAAGTGGCCTGGGGAATATGATTGTGTAGGTGAGGGGATTATGGCCCCATGGCTGAAGATGGATTGAAAAATGGATGTTCGAAGCTCCCGGAATTGAGTCTGGAAGTTTGGAAAAATGGACTATATATAGTTTTAGGGCCCACAATGCCACCTCATTTGCACCTGTTGTCTTAGTGAGTGGACGAGCAATTTGAGAGTAGATTTGGAGATTCTGGGTGATCAAGACAGTCGGTCTAGCATCCACGAGTTTCAGGTTAGCTGTCGTATCCTCCTTCATAGGACTTAGGGGGTTTTTTTGGGGGTAGGGTTGTACGGGGGCCATATAGGGGGTTTCAGTGAGTATGGGCCCACTAGTGTGCAGGCGATCAAGGGATGTTCGTGAATGAGTGTGCGGATATATTTTGAATAGCCACACAAGGGGGGTGTGTAGGGAGGAGAACAGGCGCGCTTGGAGTGCACGCCTATGAGAGTCACAGTTGCGCATGTGTGTGTGGTTGTGTTCCTGACAGGTACGCATGTGTGCACAACTGTGTGACCAACAGTCGTGCCCTAAGGCACATCTATTTATGTGACAGGGGCGCATGGGTGCACCCCTGTGTCACTGATAGGTGCACATGAGTACGTGACTGTGGGATAAATAGGTGCACATATGTGCACACCTATGGGGAAAAATAGTCGCGCCTTGGGGGTGTTGAAATAGATTTTGGATTTTTTAATCCCTAAGATTAAAAATTTTTGTATCTTCGAGCCTTTGCATCATATAAATTTTTTAAAGAAAAATATTTCATTCCTGATGAATTCAAAATGCCTTTGTGGTTTATTTCTGGAAAAAGAATGGTTAAAATTTCAATTAACGTATGTTCCAAACACTTTTTCGAATAATATTATAAGTGAACCATAATGATAAAAAACTTAAAGAATTGTTAAATTCATATCGGGATATCGGGATTCGCAGTTTTGAAATAACAAATTTTAATACAAATCAAATCGCGAAACCCTGATCCCCGATTTCCCGATACGTTAATCCTTGATTAATTCATCCTTCACTTAAACCTCATTTAATTAAGGGTTTCAACTTTAAACTAATCATATCGGGAAATCGCGATTCACGGTTTTGAAAGAACAACGAAAATTATCATCTCATTCCCCGATTTCCCGATCCCCGATTGTAATTAATTATCAAGCGAGGTTTGACAGTAATCTAATTACTGTTAAGTATGATTAAGAGTGACTAATTATATCGGGAATTCGCGATTCGGGATTTTGTGAACGACATATTTCATATCATCGAATCTCCCGATTCCCAGATCCCCGATTTCCCGATTACCGAGCTCTTGATTAATGAAATCCCAAAAAGGTAATCTGGATTAATTAAGATAATAAATGTTTGAATTAAATAATATATCGCAAYTTCGRCGATCGGTGTTTTACGMTGATTCACTTTCTCAACATCRAAAGTTCYGAAACCCYGATGAAAGCATTTTCRAACTTAAGATGAGATTAAYGATAATAAATCATTCTTAGAAACGAGGTTTAAAGTTTCCAACTTTTAATAAATGATCTGTATACGGCAGGTTTCTATTATATTCAAAAATATTGGAAATCTCAGGTACAAACATTAAAAGCAACTTATCGGGAATATCTTTGCATTTATTTCATAATAGATGAACAAATTTCAAAGATATTATGATGTATTTGAAATAAATTTTCGAAACGTTTACATTATTCCAAAAGCCGAATTTTGCTGTGTTTCAGGTTTTCAAGTGAACGCAGAGTTCTTCTCTTCTTCTGAGCTGCTCCACTGTTGACAGTTTTGTTTGCTTCGGATTCTTGCTGCTAAATTATGGCGCCCAAAAAGGCTTCAAAGAAAACCGAAGAACAACCAGAGAACGATATCATTTCAGATACTACTGCAGCTGGAATAATACACAATGTTAAATCATGGGATGCAATTGCAAAGAAAATGGAAGATGAGCTTTCATTTTCAGATGACGGTGAAGAAAATCATCTCCGAGACATAGCCCAGACAGGTCTTCATAAGGTTGCTGCACATCCGTGACTGGTTTCTTATACAGACATGGTTATCTGGGCATTGGATAAGGTAGACGTTCCAACAAGAAGCATACTGAACGAGCAAGGAAAGGTCACCGGCTCATTCAGGCCCAAACATATCCAAGTAATGTATAAGTTATCACCCAATCATAAGCATACTTTAAATTCTGAGTTTTTAGTCGCATTTCAACAAAAAGAATGCGTCAAAAGAGGTCAATCATACTCAGACATGATAAAAGAGTGGGTTAGATACAAAAACAAATTTAGGGCCGATGCACAGGGAATATATGCCACCGCTTCATTGAATGACTATATGAGGTATTTAGGAATGATGTTGTGCAGGCTATATGGGAAAAAGGACTCAAATCACTTTAGTGCAGAATGGACACCCCTCTTAGAGGAGGTTTCAGAGGGGCGAATCTTTAATTGGCACACGATATTATCAGATAACATTGCCTCAGAAGTCATGAATTACAAAACAGCTAGAGCGAAGGGACATCCAGTGGCATTTTATATGTCGGCTTATATAATGGATGCTATTTGTTTTAAGACTCCATTCCCATTGATGAATTGGATTTGGGATCCTTCCTGTGCAGAGCCTGTCCATAAGTATCATTCAGCTCTGTGGGAAGACCATGCCAAAGATAATTTTTATGAGGTATGTCATTATGTTATAATTCGTCTACATAGAATATTCTTCGGATGTGAACCTCCTCGGATTTCTCATACCATCATAGAAAATCTTAAGACAGTTGCCGATTGGTTCATTGAAGAACATTTCTCATATGTTAGGGTTTATGGATGTGCTATCCCACCACATGCACTTCCAAAGATACTTCCAGATAGGTTAATTTGCAGAGAAATAGCTTATCAGTTGGTAAATGGAGGTATTGGACTTGAATTAAAAGCTCAACAAAAGAAGTCATGGCCACATTTTCCTGTTTATTTAGGAAAATTTGTTTTATTAAACTTTGGTCATTGTAAGGCAGAAGCAGAGTCATTGAATGAGGTAAAATTAGTGGATATAGAACATAGGAAGCATGACCCATATCAAATTATAAATAAGCATGTTGCACAATGTGGATTGAAAGCATATGAACATGACGACTCTTTTTATGATGATATTTTCAAGAATGTTAAGTCATATGATGAAGTTCAAAGAAGGGTGCAAAACTTGTCACCTGATGCACAGGTGGGGTTTGCATCTTTCCAAAAGAATAGAAGACAGTGTTTACCCAAGATTTTACAAGGTGAAGTATCAACATCTGAGCAAGTGCCAGAAACTATTCCTCTTGGTTTTGAGACTATCGTTCAGCATAATGCAAGCGGAAAAGATAAATCAAAAGATTCTGAGGCACCTCCTCAAAATACAGAGGACTCTCAGGAAAAAGAAACACACACAGATAAGGGAAAAGGAGTACAGTCAAACCCAATAAACCTCGATGACTTTCCAGAAACCGTCGGGGGAACAGCTTCAAAAGAATTGGGCAGTCCTATTACAATGTTAACCCCACTTCAGGAAAATTCGGGGAATCCTCATGAATGAATTTTGTACGTGAGTGATTTAGAACCTATCAGCGGGGATGAAATGCCATCATCAGATTATTTCTTCAGCAAGAAACGGAAAGTTGTGTTGAAACAGGAATTACATTCTGTGGGAGAAAAAACAGTTAAAAAACATAAAATTATTA
>JASDQU010235275.1:12084-29190 GCA_032191745.1 Picea mariana | reverse complement strand
TTATTAATATATTAAAAGTTAAAAATTGTTATTTTTATAAAAGTTTTGAACAAATTTAAAAAGAGTGAGAATACATATTGTTTGATGTAACATGTTAGTTCAATTGTGGCATGTTAGGAAATAATAGTATTATAGATAGTTATAAGTGGTTATTATGTCTGGTTTATCACATATCATAATGTTAATAGTCCACATAAACTATAATGAAATCATGGAATTGACATAATAATATGTAATGGCAGCCAATGTATACAATATGTCATCGTATGCTATACATCGAGTGTTCAACCTTCTCACATATCAAAGTTTTACAATATTTATCCTCTTCCCTTTCGATCATGAGTTTGAGATTTCTATCTTTTTAATAATAGATGCTTCAACTTAAGAATCTTAAGAAGAGGGATATTACTATATTTCTTTGAGAAATTATTGTACTTGTAAATGTAAGGACACTATACTTATATTCCATGTTGTAATAATTCGGATTTTTTTTAAACAATAATTGTGAGAAAGTATATTAAAAAAGAGGTTGTATCTAAACCAAACATGTAAAAAGTACATAAAAAGAGTATCAAAGTTGGGAGATGAAGTTCAAAATTAATCGAAAAATTAAAAAAACCTACTCAAATTTGGATTGATCTTCATAAATTATCCTTAGTTACACACTCATAGCACAAGAGTATTGTCAAATAAATTGAAATATCACACACACATAGTTCTATTTTGTATTAAAATAAATCTTGCAGCTTCATTGATCAACATGTTAATGCAAAAAGGAAGCATTGTTCATAGCCAAATGTCCAATTTTTTTTTATAAAATTGGTTGAGCTAGCTACTATATTAAATGTTGTTTTCCTTCTCAAAGGAAATCCAAAAGAAAATGATTGGTGTAAATCCTACAAAACCGTCCTAGTATCAAAATAGATTTACAAAACATATAAAAACTTAAAGCCGATGAGGGAAGTGATCACTATGTGCTTTATATTGATTCTCAGAAGCTAGCTTGGCATCTTGCTTCACTCCTTCCATGTCCATTCTCCCAAGATCTTGATGGAGTGATTCTTCAAGTCAACCTTCCCTTGGAATTGAGCCAATTGAAAACCTTTGAAATGTAGCTTGTGACTTTGAAATTTTCACCAAACTTGTAATCATATGTTGAAGAACTTTGCATTCTAAATCAAGATTATTAATTGGCATTTTTTCTAAGTGACCAACTCTATAATTTACGTATTCATTGTTATGAACTTATTCTTATGAATACATTCTCGTAGTTGTGTTGAAAATGGATGTTTGATTGTCTAATAACATACTCTCATGTCTCCTTAAAACCAAACATACGCATGAGTTCACGAATAGGGCATCATCCTAGGTGATTGTGTTTTTCTATAATGCCACATCCCAATTCTACAGATGACAAATGAAGGTAATTCTTCTCTACCCAATCTACGTTTTTCTTCCCCATAGAAATTACCCCTAATTTCTTACAATCCCAGACTAAAATCCCACAAAGCTAAGCTAACATTTCAACATTATTTCAATAAAAAAAAATACCACTCTAGAATCCAAATTCCCAATTGAAATCCTCCAACTTACCTTTGCAATAAGATCACTAAAATTCCTTGTGTGAATGCTACCAACGTTGTTGATCATAATGTCATTTTAGTTGGAATTGATGAGCTAGCCACATCCACTTCCAATTTCTGAGTTGGAAGATCAAGAAGTTGCATCATCATTGTTTATGCCTTAACCTGAGGAGAAATAGAATGAAGAGAACCAATCGAAACAATAGGAGTGTGAGCAGAGGATTACTCGCCCTCCATTGATAAGTTAAAGTAGTCCACTATTATGGCGACTAAAGAACACAAAGACCCCAACAACAATTGAAACTTAGACCATATAAAACTTTATAATTATATATATTATTTGAAGTGTCTCACACTAAGTTAGTTTTTTGATGTTAAAAAAAATGTGGACCATTAATTCGTTATCATGAGCTGAAATAAAAAATTGGGAATGTTCATCTTGGTTCATCGGACATAAAATTTATCATAGTCAAATATTGTCATTGCATTTTAGTATACATTCATACCATTTTATGCAGTGTCAATTTACATGGAGCTTTACAGTATATTGTTTGGTTTGTGGCTAAAAGTGGATGCCTTATGTGAATTAGTGTAAGTTACACTAAATTTAACCAAATTATGATACCACATGTCAGGAAAATACACTTCCATGATAAACCTAGTAGAAGAGAGGAAGACATATTTAAACTATAAAATAAATGACAGATCAATCATAGAGTACGTAGATATTTTACCCTGGAAATCCAAATGGGAAAACCATTATTCCTTGAGCGTCTTTCTCTCTTGTCGTCTTATTCTGATGAATAAAAAGTTGCATATCTAACCTTGGTCTACACCTAAGACACAATCAACATCATACCTTCTTTCTTTACACAAGAAAAACCCTGCAACCAATTCGTCTTACATCTACATGACCAACAACATGTTGCTAAAGATTAGCATGAAGATCAACTTGATATGAATACAACACGCATTATTTATGGGCTTTACAGTAGGAACAAACCTTATGAAAGGCGCCCAAAAGATGGTTACATATCCATGCAGATCATTGGATATAAATCACATGAATCTCGAGATTCTGTTAGAATCGACTACTAGTTGGATTTCCAGTCGACTACCAGTAGAACTACATTTGGTATTCAATCGGTTGCCACACGAATTATTGTCGGATGACCTCTTCGAATTCAAATTTATTGTGGATTATTTTGATTTTGACTTTCCTGTCAATTACTTCGACTTCGAATTTCAATCCCAATCGATCCACCTCGACTAGAATTTCATTGCAAAGAATATAACAATCCAACATTCTCCCACTTGTTGTCTTCTTTGTTGAAACATGGGAACCCAAAATTTTGTTCATAGACCTAGGGAAACAATACCCATTGCCTCTCTACACCAAGAGAACTTCACAACACTCACAAAATTAGTCAAAGAGTCTGTTAAGTTTCCCAACGTCTCTACTTTCTCCAAAAAAACCTTGTTGCTTTCCACCATGTCTCTTACGAAATGGTATTGTACATCAATATGCTTAGTCTTGGAATGATAAGCTGGGTTCTTTTCCAGAAAAAATGTTCTTTGATTGTCACAATTTATCTTCATAGCTCTCTGCTCAAATCCAATCTCCCAATATAGTCATTGTAGCCATATTTCTTCTTTGCTTCCATGAGTGGCTATCATGTATTTAGATTATGTTGTTGACAAGGCTACAACCACCTATTGCTTACTCATCCAACTGATTGCTCCACCAAACATCTTGAGAACATATCCACCGGTTGACCTTTTTCAATCCATATCTCTAGCCCAGTCGACATCGACAAAGCCATGTACATTAAATTCACTGTCACCTCCAGGTTTTTCTTGGTAGCATATCGCGTAATATTTTGTGCCAAAAAAATACCTGAACACTCTCTTGACAGTTGTCCAATGCTCTTTTCCAGGTGTCGACATGTTTCTGCTCAACACTCCCACTGCATGGATAATGTATGGTCGAGTGTAGGCCATCACATACATTAGACTACTAAAAACACTTTCATAGGGAACACACTCCATGTCTTATATTTCTTCATGTGTCTTTGAACATTGTTTAGTAGTTAATCTTGCTCCCACAGGAATTGGAACCTTTACAGATTTTTAATCCTACATGTTGAAACATTTTAAGACTGTTTCAATACACTTTTTCTAATTCAACCAAATCTTTCTAACTAATCGATCTCTCTTCATCTCCATTCCTAGAATGAAATTCACTGCACCGAGATCCTTCATGTCGAACTTGGAGGATAGATGCTTCTTCACCTCCTTTATTACATCCATGTTGTTTTATTAGAAATATGTTGTTGACATAAAATGATACATATATGAAATGCCCATATTCTTCCTTGGAATATATACAGTGATCAACTTTTCCTCTCACAAATCCAAATTAAGGATGTATGTGTCAAACTTTTCTTACCACATCCTTGGTGATTTCTTTAGACCGTAAAGGGATCTTTTCAATTTTCACACTAACTCTTTCTTTCTCTTCACTACAAATACTTCAATTTGTTTCATGTAGATTTCTTCTTCCAGGTCCCCATGTAGGAACATTGTATTTACATCCATTTTCTCTATATTGAGATCAAATGATGCAACTAGAGACATTAGTAGTCTAATCAAAGTTAATTTTGCAACAAGGGAAAAAATTTCACCGAAGTCGACTCCTTCATCCTGGGAATACCATTTCACTACCATTCAAGCTTTGAATTTCTCGACTTGTCCTCTCACGTTCATTTTTTTCTTGAATACCCACTTACTACCAACATGCTTCCTTCCACTAGGTAATTCGACTAAATCCCATGTCTTATTCTTGTGCAAGGATTCCATCTCTTTGACCATGGCATCCTTCTAGAGTCTACCCTTTGTCAAGTCGACTGCCTACCTAACTGATTTGGGATCCTCTTCAGTGGAAGTTAACACAAGTGCATAACAAAATTCAGGCAAACTATACCTTTTGAATGGTTTTCTTACTTGCTTAAACCTCCCAAAAACTGAGGTTGGTTGTTCCACCTCTTCATCTGATTCAGTCGACTCATCTAAATCATCTTCTTTGTTCATGAGTTCAAACATCACCTTCTCTGTATTTTTCTCTGTTTGAACCACTTCAGACTCGGACTTCTCTCCAACTTCTCTGAATACCACATCTCGATTGTACATTGTTCTCCTTGATGCAAGATCCTAGAGCTTATATAATTTCATTCCTTCTTTGTATCCAATGAAAATACACTTGACTACCTTCTTGTCCAAATTGTTCCTCTTTTCCTTGGGAACATGCACAAATGCATCAAATCCAAATACTTTGAGATGTAAAAACAAGTGATTCTTACCAAACCACACCTCATGCGGAGTCGTGTCAACTAGTGTTGACGAAGGAGACATATTCACCAAATATTTTGCAGTGTCGACTGCCTCTGCTTAGAATTCTTGTGCGATCCCAACACCACTGATCATGCTCATTTCCTTTTCCATCAATGTTTCGATCATTCTTTCAACAAATCCATTTTGTTGTGGGGTATATGGTGTGGCATTTTGACATGCTATGCCACACTAATCGTAGAACTACAAAAAATCCTTTCCATGTAATTCACCACCATTGTCAGTTATCAACACCTTAATATTCTTATATTTATGGTTTTCCATAAGAGATTCCACCAAGTGAAGGTGTTGTTACAGGGCCAAACACATCACTATGAACCAATTCTAGAATCCCCTTCGCCCTTGTTGCTCCATATGGGAACCTGATCCAGATTATTTTTGGCACAAAATGAGAGCAGAGATATAATAAAGAAATGTATAGAGATATATCATATATCCAATAATATAATAGAGATATATCATAGATGTAACAATAAACATAGAGATACAGTAATACACCATTTCTATTAATGAGCAAAATGTACAAAATTGTAGAAATACACAGTGAAAGACTCATTATAATGGTGGAAACTTATCTCTGAGAAGAGATGTGATGGATATGCTCATTCACCAGAAGATGGTGATGATTACAATGGGGCTCTAAAGACCTTTTTAACATAAAGAGAATCCAAAACCCTAACCTCGGAAGATGAAAATCCACAGTTTTGTGGACCTCATTTTGGGTAGTTTGGTGTATCAACTTACCAAGGGCGTAACTTTGGAATACAATCTTCGTTTGGGATGCACAATATCTTGTTGGAAAGGTATCGAACGATCATGAAAAGGAATCGTTTAGACTGTCAAAATGGCCCCGGAAGTTTAGGACTCGAAAAACTGCTAAAAATAGTAAGTTGCTAAAAAACTGTTTTGAGCTAGTTGGAATATGTGGGTGGACACCGATATCCACCTAGATCAATCCTCCCTCCTTAGGAAGAAATGGTATCCATTGCGTTGAGTTCCCGGGGGAGAGGGGGAAGCGTTTGTTGAATCTGAACCTTGGTAAGTTGCTTGCCTTGCTGGAGAAGCTATGTTGCTTAGCTTGTTGAAGGTTGTCAAGAACCTATTGCTATCAGGGTTGAATATGTTCAACCGACCTATTTTATCTTAGCTTGACTAGGCAATGTGTAGGCACCATAGTAGGTGAATACATCATATCTTCTTTCTCTTATGCAATCTTCTTCTACTGGATAGAAGGTTCTTGGACTGAGGTTGTAGTGGTTGCAGTGTTCTTCTATTCACCTTTTGAACAGATTGTGAAGAGGCCGAATTTTGCAGTATGAGATATTACCATGCGACACTGTTTTGGTGGGATAGTAGTCAGAACTACCGCTGGTATCATGTAAAGCTGACCCCCCAAAGTAACAATGACACTACGGGGTCGAGACTCATAAACAACATGATGCTTCCACATATATGGTTGGCCCAAAAGAACATCACAGACATTTAGAGGGAAAACATCATGAAATACCTCATCCTTGAAGGTTTTGATACCATAGTACAGATGAAATTGTTGGCTAACATGGAGATCTCGTCCCTGGCGAAGACACCCTATGTTGTATGGTTGCAAATGTGGTGTTGTCGACAATCCCAACTGTTTTTCGAACTCTGCTGAGATGAGGTTCTTCTAGATTCTCTGCTATCCATAATAAAATGTAGTGGGGTCCCATTCACCCACATCTATGAATGGAAGAGGCATTCCCCCTCTTCAATATCTATTGGTTCTTCTGGTTGAATTGTTACAGTCGTGACAGTATCAGTGGGGTCTGCATTGATAATCTATCTTCTGCCAGTATTTTATGAATTAAATTCCAAATTAGGGTTTGGCTCATTTTATTGATCTTGAACACCAATGATGTTTTTGAGCAACATTCATCAGTGTTGTGCCAGGGGATTTTTTGGAAATCGCACCACTTTCCAGTGTCCTTCTTCGTCTTTATGTTACCCTTCTTTTCTCGTGGCTTGGACTCATTTTGTGAAGGCTAGTTGTTAGGGTCGTCTTTTCCATACTTTGGTTTTTGCGGATTTACAGACCCGAACTCTCGTTTGTTCTGGTGCCTAAATTTATGATCGATTTTGACGACATATCGATAGGTAGCTCCCAGTGATGAGATATCCAAAAAATCCATTTCGGTTTGGATGTACCTATGTAGAGCACCGCGGTATTTCAGAACCAGATGTCGCTCAGAGTCTTTGATACCCATCTTGGTGCACAAGGTATGGAAATTATTTTCAAACTATGACACTGTTTAGTGCCTCTCTTGTCGTAGTGTGGTCCATCTCATGTATTGGTCATCATAGTTACCAACAGGGTAATATTGTTCCTTGATCGCATCCACAAAAAATTCCCAAGTGGGCTCGACCCCATATATTCCAGGTTCCTCCCTGGAACTTTTCTCCCAATAAGTTTCCCACCAACGTTTGACATGGGGGAGATCCTTAAGGAGTGTGAAGGTGGTCTTTTCCCTGTCGAAAAAATTATGAACAAAGAAATAACCTTCTATTAGATTTAACCATTTTTCTAAGGAATCCGCATCGATCTCATCTTAAAATACGAAAATATCAAAGTTCACTTGTACCTTGAAAGGAGAGGTTCCTCCAAAGTGGTCACTTGATGAATATGCTCTTATTGTTATCAACAAGCGTTGAAGGATATGGGAAAAATTCTCCATCATTTCGCCCCTCTATCGTATGAGAGCTTGCTCAAGTAACATATTAATATGATCTTTTGCTCTGTTGTTTTTATTTTCTTCCACCATGGAGGGTTTATTAGGCATGTGAGAGAGATTTTACTCAAGAGAGACAAGCTTGAGAACCAAATTTCTATACTCGGACCTCGTTGAGGACATGCACTGAAAAACGATCAAGAGCAGCCTGTTCTGATACCACTGATCCAGATTATTTTTGGCACGAAATGAGAGAGGAGATATAATAAATAAATGTATAGAGATATATCAGATATCCAATAATATAACATAGATATAACCATAAACACAAATATATAGTAATACAAAATTTCTATTAATGAGCGAAATGTACAAAACTGTAGAAATACAAAGTTAAAGACTTGCTAGAATGGTGGCATCTTATCTCTGAGAAGAGATGTGACAACTACACTCATTCGCCATAAGTTGGTAGTGATTACAATGGGGCACTAAAGGCATTTTTAACATAAAGACAATCCAAAACCCTAACCTTGGAAGATGAAAAACCAACTGTTTTGTGGACCCCGTTTTGGGTAGTTTGGTGTATCAACTTGAACCCGGGGGAGTAACTTTGGAATACGATCTCTGTTTGGGGTGCATGATAGCTAGTTGGAAAGGTATCGAAGAGGAGCTTCATTTAGGGGGATCAATCATTCCTTCGAATATCTTTGAGGTGCTCGATCACGAAAAATCATCGTTTAGACCCTCAAAATGGCCTCAGAAGTTTAGGACCTGAAAAAATGCTAAAAGTAGTAAGTTGATAAAAAATTGTTTTGAACCAGTTGGAATAGGTGGGTGGCCACCAATATCTATCTAGATCAATCCTCCTTCCTTAGGAAGAAATGGTCTCCATTACATTAAGTTCCCCGGGGAGAGAAGGAAGCGTTTGTTGAATCTGAACCTTGGTGAGCTGCTTTCCTTGCTAGAGAAGTTACGTTGCTTAGCTTGTTGAAGGTTGTCACAAACCTATTGTTTGTGGGGTTGAATAAGTTCAACCAACATTTTGTATCTTGGATTGACTGGGTAGTGTGTAGGCACCATCATAGGTGAAGAAGCAATATCTTCTTTCTCTTCTACAATCTTCTTCTACTGGATAGAAGGTGTTTGGACTGATGCTGCAGTGGTTGCAGTGTCCTTCTGTTCACCTTTTAAACATATTTTGAGGAGGCTGAATTTTGAAGTATGAGAGATTACCTTGCGGCACTGTTTTGGTGGGACCTTAGTCAGAACTACTTTTGGTATCCTGTAGAACTTACTCCCCAGAGTAACAATGAAACTACGAGGTTGAGAATCATAAACAACATGACACTTCCACATATATGGTTGGCACAAAACAACATCACAAACATATAGAGGGTCAACATCACACAATACCTCATCCTTGAAGAGATTGATTCCATAAAACATGCAACATTGTTGGCTAACATGAAGATCTCATCCCTAGCGAAGCCACTTGATGTTGTATGGCTACGGGTTTGGTGTTGTCGACAATCCCAACTGTTTAACGACCTCTGTTGAGATGAGGTTCTTATAGATTCCACTATCCACAATAAAATGAAGTGGGGTTCCCTTCACCCACATATCTGAATGGAAGAGGTGCTGCCCCTTTTAGGATCTGTTGGTTCTTCTAGTTGAATTATTACAGTTACGACAATAGCAGTGGGTTCTGCCTCGATGATCTATCTTCTGGCATTATTTTCCGAATCAAATTCCAAATCAAGGTTTGAATCTTTTTCTTTGATCTCAACCAGTAATGATTGTTAATTTTGAGCAACATTCATTAGTGTTGTGGCAGGGGATTTTGTGGAAATCACACCACTTCCTAGTGTCCTTCGTTATTCCATTACCCTTCTTTTCCTGTGGCTTGGACTGGTTTTCTGGAGGTTGGTTGTTAGGGTCATCTTTACCATAATTTGGTTGTTGTGGATTTGCAGATCCGAGCTCCCATTCGTTCTGGTGCCTAAATTTTTTCTCTATTTTGACAACATCTCGATAGGTAGCTCCCAATGATGAGATGTCTAGAAAATCCATTTTGGTTTGGATGTACCTATGTAGAGCCTTGCGGTATTTTAGAACCAGATGTTTCTCGAAGTATTTTATACCCAAATTGGTGTGCAAGGTATAGAAATTAGTTGCAAACTACGACATTGTTTGGCCCCTCTCTTACCATAGTGTGGTCCATTTCATGTAGTGGTTGCCATAGTTAACAATAGGGTAATATTGTTCCTTGACTGCATCCACAAAAAAATCCCAACTGGGCTCGAGCCCATATATTCTAGACTCCTTTGTGGAAATTTTCTCCCATTAGTTTTCCCACCAATGTTTAACATGCAGGGGGAGAGCCTTAAGGAGTGTGAAGGTGATATTTTCCCTGTCGGAAAAATTGTGAATAGAGAAATAACCTTCTAGTAGATTTAACCATTTGTTTAGGGCATCCACATTCATCTGACCTTCAAATACAGGAATATCAAAATTCAATTGTACCTTGAAAGGAGAGGTGCCTCCAAAGTGGCCTCTTGATGAAGATGTGCCTACTATTATCGAGAGGCATTGAAGGATGTGGGAAAAATTCTCCATCATTTCATCCCTTTATCGTATGAGAGCTTGCTTAAGAAACAAATTAATATGATCTTCTTCTCTGTCATTTTTATTTTCTTCCACCATGGAGGGTTTCTTGGGCATGTGAGAGAGATTTTCCTCAAGAGAGACAAGCTCAAGACCCAACTTTCTATACTTGGACCTTGTCAGGGACATGCACTGAAAAACGATCAAGAGCAGCTTACTTTGATACCATTGATACATATTATTTTTGTCACTAAATGAGAGTAGAGATATAATAAAGAAATGTACAGAGATATATTAGATATCCAATAATATAACAAATACATATCAGATATATAACCATAAACATAGAGATACATTAATACCCAATTTCTATTAATGGGCGAAATGTACAAAATTGTAGAAATACAAAGTGAAAGACTCACTAGAATGGTGGCGGCTTATCTCTGAGAAGAGATGTGACAAATATGCTCATTCGCCAGAATATGGTGATTATTAAAATGGGTCTCTAAAGGCATTTTTAATATAAAGAGAATCCAAAACCCTAATACTGGAAGATGAAAAGCCAATAGTTTTGTGGACCTCGTTTTGGGTAGTTTGGTGTATCAACTTCCCAAGGGCGTAACTTTGGCATATGATCTCTGTTTTGGGATCACGATAGCTCATTGGGAAGGTATCGATGAGGATATTTATTTAGATGGATCAATCATGCCTTTAGTGATCATTGAGGTGTCCGATCGTGAAAAAAAGTTGTTTAGACCCTCAAAATGGCCCCAAAATTTTAGGACCTAAAAAACTGCTAAAAATAATAAGTTGCCAAAAAACTGTTTTGAGATAGTTGGAATAGGTGGGTGGCCACTGATATCCACCTAGAACAGAACCTCACTAGAATTTTTTTTTCATATATGCAATGTTCACAAAATTCAACTTCTAAATTACATTCAGGAAAATCTTCAACCATAACTTTGTTATGCATAGCTTGAAGTTATTTTTCTCCAATGTGTGACATTCTCTCATGCCATAGCATGGCCAGGTCGACTTGATGAAGAATTTTCAAGTCTTCTTGAATTGACTCAGCCTAATATGTGTCAATTCGAGTCGACTTTAGGAACAATGATGTTATTTCATCAATTCGAGTCAACATTCTCTAATAACTTGTATATGGTTCCAATCCAAACTCCATTCATTAAAACCATCGCACCTCTGACCATTTTCCATGTATCCTTATGAAATAGAGTGTGCACTCTTGCATCACTCATATTACTAACATATATCAGGTTTCTTTCCAAACCTGGAATATGTATCACACCTGGAAGGGTTCTTCTCCTCACATTCTACAACATCAGTTGGAATCTTCCCCATCCAACAATTTTGGTTATCTAGTCCTCCCTCAAGAACACATCTACCCCTTCATATCATTCATATTCATAGAACCATTCTCTGTGTGGTCATGTCATATGATAGGATTCTCATGATTTGATCAACAAAACATATTTATGTGACCGTAGACTGGTTGACGCTAGATACATATCACCTCCCTTATTTGGAGTAGTCTTTCTCTAAGTATATTTCTTCTCATTGGATCTTGTACTGAATTCCATTTCCTTCAACTTGCAGTCCCTTTTATAATTCTTAAATTTACCACATTTACAATATATTCTTGTCTACTGAACCGGGGATTTAGATCTACCCTTCAACTTAGAATTTTTACGAGACAATTTTCCTTTATCTCTATCAATTGCTCAACCTCTCTCCATTAAAGCATATTTGGTCAATCCTTCCATGTTCTTCCTTCTCATTTATTCTGATAGTAGAGATTCAACCACATCTTATGGCACTAATGGGGTTGAATTACTCCCTATATCCATAACTAAGCTATCCTAAGAGTCTGGAAAAAAACACAATAAGTTAACACATTTCACCTCCTCGGTGATTTTAATATCTACATATGATAACTGGATTATTATGGTATTAAATTCATTCAAATGCTCAGTTATCGAACTACCATCACTCATCCTCAAAAGATACAACTTATTTATAAGGAACAACTTATTTACCAAGGATTTGGAATGGTACATTATTTCCAACTTGTACCATAGTTTCTTGGCCGAGTTTTCACCTGATACATTCAACAACACCGAATCTGCAAGACAAAGTTGAATCATACTCATTTTCATTCTTTCGAGTTTCTTCCATTCTTCCCTTGACATACCTATAGGAATGATACATGGGAATATTGTTTCCCATTGTTCTTGATCTACAAGGAAATATTCAATTTTAAGCTTCCAAAGCTCAAAATTCTAGCCATGGAATTTTTCAATCTATATCCTTGAACTGCTTGCCATTCTTTAATCACAAATTTAAATATATTTGACTTATGACTATTTTTAGACTTGGGGTTTAGCTCATATCCAATATTTTCAAACCAATATCTGATACCACATGTCAGGAAAATACACTTCCATGCTAAACCTAGTAGAAGAGAGGAAGATAGATCTAAACTATAAAATAAATGAAAAAGCAATCACACAGTACGTGCATATTTTACCCTGGAAAACCAAATGGTAAAACCAACATTTCTCGAGCGTCTTGCTCTCTTGTTTCCTTATTTTGATGAATAAAAGGTTACATTCCTAAACTTGGTCTACAACTGATACACAATCGACATCATACCTTCTTGATTTACACAAGAAAAACCCTACAACCAATTTGACTTACATCTACAAGAACACCAACCTACTTCTAAAGATTAACATGAAGATAAAATTAACATGAGTACAACACACCTTATTTATATGATTTACAATAGGAAAAACCTTAAATAAAGGCACCCAAAAGACAGTTACATATCTATGTAGATCATTGGCTACAAATCCCACAAATCTCGAGATTCTGTTACATTCGACTACCAATCGGATTATCGATCAACCTACATTCAGTATTCAGTTGGTTGCCACATGACTTCCTATTGACCTCTTTTCAGATGACCTCTTTGACTTGTTGTTGATCAATTCGACTTCAAATTTCTTGTCGATTACTTCGGCTTCTACTTTCACTCCCAATGGATCCACCTCGACTAGACTTTCACTGCAAATAATATAACAACCCAACATTGTGGACTCCAAAAATACAATGTAGCAACACTAGTAAAGAATATTTAATAAGAATGGACAAAAAATGTTGAAAACATGGGAGAAATGGGTACTTACTAGAATATTGTTGAAGACTAAGGCTAACAGACAAAGATAGTGACCCAACAAGTCATTATTTTTCTTTTCTTTAATATTATGCTTCTTTCCTCTCCAACATCTAAATTTCCCTTCCCATTTAATTAGTGTTTCATATAGGAATCCAAATTTCATGATGAATATCAAATCTTGAAGCATTGAACTCTAAAGAGTGATATATTGATATGATCCTTAACCCTTAAAATTGAATCACAAGCAAGATATTACAAATTCTCAATGCTTCATTCATTACAACAAATCCTTGTGATTTGCTCCCTTTTTTGCTTCCAAAGAATGTTTTAGTGTATTTTTCTCCAATTGTTTTGAAAAATTCAGTGCTATTTATCGGGATGGCGCTATTTCTGGCATTTTTTGTGCTAACCAAAACATGTAGGCACTAAATTAGGCGCTAATAGTGTCGGAAATAACACAGGATGTGCCTAAATAGTTAATTAGTTGAGGTGTTGGGGGTTAAGTGGATAGGGGCTTTCAGGATTATGGGATTTATGGATTTGGGGTACAAGGATTAAGGGTTAAGGGATTAGGGGTTAGGGATTAAGGGATTAAGGGTCAAGAGCTAAGGGATTTGGCGCTTACAAGTTAGGTAGTTTAATGGTTGATGGCTTAGGGATTATGGGCTAGGAGATTAATGTTTAAGTTCTTAGGGCATAGGTATTTATGGATTAAGGGATTAGGGATTATGGTTTAAGTGTTTAATGGCCGATGGCTTAGGGGTTAATGGATTTAGGGATTTTGTGTTAAGGGATTAGTGATTAACTAAGGTTGAGGGCTTAAGGGTTTAGGGATTAGGGCTTGAATATTTAAGGGTCAATGGATTAGGGGTTAGGGAATTTAGGGATTTTTCAGAACTCTCTTGAAATTTCATGGAATGTCTTCCAACACGTCCATCACCAATGTCATCCACAGATGTCACACGGTGAGTAGTGAATGGGGCCAATGTTGAAATTTCTTCAAAGTGTTCCTATATGCATTGAAATTTGACATGGTTAGAATAGAAACATGACTTGACGACATGCAAGGGTTTTAAGACTCAGGGATTCCTGATGTCCCCACATAATCTTTGAGATCGTCCATGTTTGCATCAAAATTCATCAGGCAATCTCATTGTCATCATTTGTCATTCACATCTACAGAATGTTTGTCGAAACTCTCTTGAAATTTCATGGAACATATTCCAACATATACATCACCAATGTCATCCACCAATGCCTCACGGTGAGAAGTGAATGGGGCCAATGTTGAAATTTCTTCAAATTGTTCCTATATGCGTTGAAATTTGACATGGTTAGACTAGACACATGACTTGATGGTATTGGAGGGTCTCAAGATTGAAGGATATTTCCTGACGTCCTCACATAATATTTGAGATCATCCATGTTTGCATCAATGTTTATCATGGAGTCTCATTGTCATCATTAGTCATAATTCCCATTTATAGGATATTTATCGAAACTCTCTCGAAATGTCATGGAACTTCTTCGACCAACACACCCATCACTAATGTCATCCATCGATGCCACACGGTGACCAGTGAATGGGGTGAATGTTGAAATTTATTCAAATTGTTCCTATATGCATCACAATTTGACATGGTTAGAGTAGACACATGCCTTGATGGTATGCGAGGGTTTCAAGACTTAAGGATTCATGATGTCCTCACATAATATTTGAGATTGTCCATGTTTGCAACAATGTTCATCATGCAGTTTCATTGTCATCATTCCTCATTACCATCTATAAAATCTTTGTCAAAACTCTCCTGAAATGTCATGTAACGTCTTCCAACATGCCCATCAGCAATGCCATCCTCCAATGCCACATGGTGAGAAGTGAATGGTGCCAACGTTTAAATTTCTTTAAAATGTGCCTATATGCGTCAAAATTTGACATGGTTAGACGAGACACATGCCTTGATGGTATGCGAGGGTTTCAAGACTCAAGGATGCCTGACGTCCCCGTATAATCTCGGACATCCTCCATGTTTGCATTAACCTTCATTATGCGGTCTCATTTTCATCATTATTCATTCCCATATACAAAATATTGGTTGAAACTCTCTTGAAATGTCTTCCAAGACACCCATCTACAAGTCATCAACTGACCCGACACAATGAGCAGTGAATGGGGCCAACATTGAAATTTCTTCAAAAATATAACTGTATGAGTTGAAATTTTACATGGTTAGACTAGGTGAATGCATTGACGGTATGGGAGGGTTTTACTCAGTGAAATCATTGAGATTGAATATTCATGTTTTTATATGAAACAAGAAACTAAAATTAAGCTTTAATTTATTAAATTTTCACCTAATTCTAGGTGATAAAAAAATTTTATTTTGTTTAATTATATTGTGTTTAGTTCTTAATAAAACATAATAAAAAATTATTCCCAACATCAAAATGAAAACAATATAAAAATAACGAAGTTAACAAAGTTTCTTATTCAAATCATTGTGAGATACGTGCATTATTATTTTATTAACTTTTGTGTCTTCATGAACATATGTTGATACAAAATGAATGGAAGAAGCATCCAAGTAATCCTATTTTTTTTCTACCAACAATTCATACCATATCTTGAACACTTTACGGATATTGCAATAGGTAATTTGTATTGACACAAATAATACTGAACCATTTCAAAGTTTAGGCCATAAGAATCATCATTTTTTAAACATGGATTACAAATAATTTTGAAAATTTAGAAGTCTTGGTCATTAACATCATTGTCTGCAACAATGTCATCTGGTGTATCATTGTCAATGTTCATATTATCTTTCAAGTAGTTAATATTATCATCATCCTCATCTTGACCTGCATCATCTTCATCATCATTGAAATTTGACTGTAGACCATCCATATTGTTACCAAATGTATTTGGATCATCATTTTCTATACCATCTGTTAAGAACCAAATATCACAATAGCATAGAAAAACCTCAGAATAAGTACTCAACGCCTTGAAAAAGAGAGAAATTCAGATAATAAGCCTCTTCGAGGGGGAAACCTCCTTATACACCACATAAATGTCTAAATACAAGATGATTCAAAATAAAAATGTATCCTTGGTATATATAGGATACTAGGAGGTACAATTACAACTAATGGACCCACGCCAACATAAATAAAGTAACATTACTAATGTAACATGCCCCAATTAAGGGGTAATGTGCCACTATTTAGGGCTTAACATGCCCCTCCTCTTGAGACAAGTGTTTTCCACAATGCTTGAGTAACTCTGGATGATTCTGTATAAAATACTTGTCTTCCCAAGTGGAATCTTCAGCCAGTAGTTTCCTCCATTTAATGAGATACTCTGAAATGGATCTATTCCTCATCTAGCAAATTCTTGTGTTAGTGATGGCTTCAGGCTCCAATATGATTTTTATTTCCTCATCAAGTTCTAGCAATATAGTTTGAACTGGGATCTTGTCACCTATAACCTTCTTTAAGCATGAAACATAAAAAACTAGGTGTACTCCTGAAGATGCGGGCAACTCCAATTTGTATGCCATAGTACCAATCTTTTGCAAAACCTTATAAGGGCCATAGTAATTTGGTGATA
>JASDQU010235274.1:0-10711 GCA_032191745.1 Picea mariana | reverse complement strand
TGATTCCACTTTGCACAATGTATGTGCTAAACTTCCTTAAAAGCCACTATTTTGAATAAAGGACTTCTTAGTGAGGGTCTTTTTTTCTACATCATCCATTTTCTCTGTGAAGAAAGCTCTTAAAGTTAGTGGATATTTATATATTTGGTTGTGGATTATTCAATCATCTCCTAGTTTTCTTGGTGCTTGTGAAAATGAATGTTGTGATTTGTGAATGTTGGTTTATGGACCTTATTTTTAAATATCTCTATGTGTTCTTGTTATTTGTATTTTTTACAAATTGAATATAATTTTCAATGATGTGTAGGCTATCAGTTGTTATTTGTATTTTTTACAAATTGAATATAATTTTCAATGATGTGTAGGCTATCAGTGGTTAAATTTAATGTATAAATGTCTTTTAGAATAACCTGTTCGTAGTCACTAAAAAAATAGAGTCACAAGTTAGTAGTTACTAAGAGAACATAGTTTCACTCTTGCAAAATCAATAAATAAATAAAAAATTTAATATATATAAAAGGGTGTAGGTCTTTACACTTAGGCGTTAGGAAATTAGGCATAAGGTGCTTATGTTTTGTGGAGATAAACTACAAAAAGAGTATAGAGAAGCAAAATTTAAGATAATCATTGTGAAATATAAAACAAATTGATTAAAATAATAAAAAACCTAACAGTGAAAAATAATAAAAGATGTTTGTTAGTCATTAGAAAATTAAATTATAAAATACTAACAAAAACTAATTTAATTATAATTTCAAAAATTCTAAAAAAGTGGTCCAGCACGAAACAAAAGGAGGAAAGTGTTAAAAAGTTCAAATTATTAGAGGTTACGAAAAGCTAAAGAATTAAGAAGTTCCAGAAAGGAAAAAGGAAAATTATGATAGGTTAAGAAAGGATTAAAAAGTTAAAAAGAAAAAAGAGTAAATTATTAAAGGTTATGGATAGAAGATATAAAATATTATTTAAATAAAAAAATAGAGAAAAAAAATATTAGAATTAAGAAATTAAAAAAAAAAATAGAAAAGAAAATATTAAGATTAAAAAATTTAAAAAAATAGAGAATAAAATATTAATGATCAATATGAAGAATAATAAGCTTTTGAGATTGGCTAAGTTTATAGCCATATTCTTTATTCCATGTAAGCAAATGAGATGATTAGATTTGTAGGAGTGTTTAGTGATCACTAATTTGAAAATCCAGTTATGAAAAGTGTCAAGGATATGTTATTTGAATTGAATTTTGGAAGATTTATTAATTGAGCCCAAAGGCTCTGTGTAGCCTATGTAACATAATAGTAAAAAAAGCTACAAAATAATAAATAAATATTAAAATAATAAATAAATAAACACTTAGTATGGGAGAGATGTCTATGTAGGCTCAATTAACCCAAGATCCATCAAGTGTCTAGAGGAATCAAATCTCTAGAGATGCAAACCATCTTTAATCAAATTTATTGGTTAGTTCACTAGAGGTACGAAAGTTAGTCCAACATCCCTCCAACGCGGGAATTGAACTTAGGTTAGGGTTTTGATACCATGTTAAGGTTTTCCATTACACAAAAAACGTCAGGTGTTAGTAAACTTCCAAACCAACAACATCACTTTAACACTGTTATCCAACAGTTATCATCTTCGAGTCTATGGATCTTTTTGGACAGCCAGTTAACACTCGAACTCTTAAAGATTTTTATTATATCTAGAAATATAAAAGCAATTTTCTGATTTGGAAAAAAAAGTAAACAAAGCCAATGATTATTGAGTCACTTTGAAGGGTGGGCAATACTTATCCTCGAACTGTCCCCTATTTTTGACTAACCATAAGCCCCGTGCCACAACAATAGGAAGTAAACGGTACTCCTTCAATATGTAGGGACAAAGAAAAATTCCCCTATTTTTTACTAACCATAAGCCCTGTGCCATAACGATAGGAAGTAAACGGTACTCCAATATAGGGACAAAGAAGAATTCATAAAAACAATCGTCCACAAAATCCTTGTCCCATAGGGAACGCGAACCCTAAATCCTTGTCAGTGTTTCCGTCTCCATTGTAACCTGTCCCAGGTCAAAATATGATTAAGGAGTGCCGACCCAAAAAACAATATACATTTAGGCGGGCCATGGATTTTCAATATTTTTTTATGCGACCATCGAATAATTATTTTTTCCACTAAGCACATGGCTCGATAGCGAAAAAAAATAGTTTTCTGTAAAAGTTATGTGAAAAAATAAATGTCGAAAAAGGTTGTAGAGAAGATATTGGATTGACAAAGTACAAAATGATTTGATGTTTTAAGAAATGTTTAAATTTAGATGATGTTTTTTTATTCATTAAATTAATTTAAAAGAGAAAAAAATAAAAATAAAATAATATTAAAATTATTAATTATAAATTTTTAAATATTTATTTAAAAAAATTAAGAATTTTTTTTGGATCGTTTTAGAATAAATGAATATAAATAATGGATTATATTATTGAATGTTAATGAGATAACATTATTGATTATATATACCAACTATTTAATAGCCTTCTTTAAGAAGAGTACGTGTGACATTATTATGTACACATTCCCATTACATGGTAAGTATATCAATTTATTGCAATATTATGGTATTAATTAACGTTTTTTTTAATATGGATATCATTCTCTTCTTCTTTCTATTGTAAATGATTAAAAAATAAAAATCATTGTTGTGAGTTGTTTTTATAAATTAAATATTTAAATAAATTTGAAAAATTAAGAAATAATAATAAATAATGATAATTTAGTATAAAGTCACAAAATTATACATAAAATCTATTCATATAAAAAAATTTACAAAAGAATAATTTAAATATCTAATATGTCAAAATAAATTAGAAATTGTCTTTTATATTTAAAAAATAAATAAAAATTGATATTTAATGCGTCAAATTGATTTAGGAGAACCTTGTTTATAACACCAATGAATCTTAATTTAAAAAGATATGCATACAATCAATTTTGTAAAAAAAATATATTATAGAAATTGATTTTTTTTTTATGATAGACTTAACATGATGTTAAAAAATAGCATGTTTTGAATGACATTATAGTAAAAATGTCATATGATAATTTAGGTTAAATCAAAACCATGTTGTGGATGTTGTGGGTTTTAGGCTTAAGTAACATGGAATAAGGGTTACTCTTTTCTGTGGTAAAATTGGTTCTAAATTCAAGAATAATGTTGGAAGTGAGAATTGTATTTTTGTGATAAAAACTTTGTTTGTGAATTGTTTTTGAGAGTTTTTGTTAATTTTGAGATGATATTAATCTTCAATAAAAACGGGTAGAACTTTGACTCCATAGAAAAGAAAAGCTCACCAAAAATGGGACAATTTAAGTGCCCCAGAGTCAACACCAAGTCAAGCATCTAGGAAAAATTATGGATCCATTTTCTATGTATGGCATATGTCTCTACCTGTATATCTCCCAATTTGTAAGCATTTCCATAATATCATTCATTTTGGAGGACTCAAAAGTTAGAAACCAAGTCTAAGTATATGTTATTTTTATAATTCCTTAATATTTGTTTGAAAAACTAATTTTCTTCACCATTCAAATAAACAAGACAATCATAACTACTTCAGTCGAGCTACCCAACATCATTGAAATCACATTTGTCTTTAACTCCATGTGCACACCCCTCATGGATGAGCTAAATCCAAATTGAATTGTTGAGTCCAAAAATAAGAATAGGGAGAGGGAGAGCATGTGGTATTCTCACCATGAGCATGATATTTCCTTGTTTGACGACCCATCAACCTAAAAATGTAACAGATACAAAGAAATATGGAGCGAACATGTGTTACAAGTGTTCATCATCTTGCCATGGTTTCACTTTGCATAAGGCATGTGCTACACTTCCTTAAGAGTCACTATTTTGCATAAAGGAGCTCTTAATGAGGGTCTTCCTTCTATTCTATATAAGTCATCTTCTATGTGAAAAAATATCTCACAGTTAGTCAATATTTCTATACTTGGTTGTGGATTATTCTCCCATCTCCTAGTTTAACAGACCTTCTTGTTAAGTACATTTATGTGTTCTTGTTATTTTTATTTTTAACAAATTGGATGTAATTTTCAGTGATGTTTAGGTTATTCAGTGGTTAAATTTGATGGGTAAATTCTTGTTTTTTCCTATACAGGTTAGATTACGATTCAATAATAGTTCCTAGAACTTACATGCAAGAGATGTAAGACGCATAGATATTTAGTATTGAATTGCAATTGCATTTTATGTTTTTTGAAGTGTACATTGTCATGCTTGAATTCTTGGAAATTATAACTTTATGAGGACCTTGGAAATTGTTTTAGTTTGATTAAAGCCTATGTCATCAATGCATTGCTAAGATAAGAACAAATTCTCATGAGCTCCATAGTGAAACTGGGCATTGGTCAATTCCTAAAACGCCATGGGATGAAAGAGTGTGTCACCTTTGTGACACTAAGAAGGTTGAAAATGAAAAACAATTTCTCTTAGATTGTCTAGCCGATACCCATATTAGATCTCATTTTCAAAATATGTATCACACTACAAACCTTCCTAACCTCTTAACTCAACAAAAGTATGGTGATCTTGGAAAGCTTCTCTTAATGCTTTTCGAGTACAGAAACAAAATTCTAAAGAATCACAAGTAATCACTTACCCTCTTAAGGTGCGATAGACCAATTAGGTCTTAGTGGACGTTAATCATCATCATCATCATCATTAAGTAATTTCACAAACTTGACATTTTCACATACAAAAGTATACATACCCTACTCCGCTTTGGATTTGAACTTGTAACTTCTTAAGAGGAAACACATGTTCTTAACCATTAAACCCACTCAAATATATATACTATATCATATTTTTGTATTTATTTTTTATAATAATTTTTCATTATATAAATATATAAAATATATTATTTAAATGTTAAACAAAAATAAATACAAAATATTAGGATAAAAATAATTAAAAAAATTAAATTGTTTGACTAGTAGGAATGCCCATCATCAGGAAAAAAAAAAAAAAATGCCCATCAAACTTATAGGAAAAATGCTCCTCAAAATTCCTACCATGTAGGAAAGCTTGAAATTTCATGCAAGAGGTAAAGGGTGAACTATTATCCTTTTTTTTTTTTTACAAGAGGTAAAGGGTGAACTATTATCTCTTCTTTTTGTACTTTTCATTTGCTTTATGTCCAACAACGTGGTCGGTAATGGGTGTTCTTTCGACAATCTATAGGCTATCCTCGATCCTTAGAAGATAAGTTCAAGTGAAGTTTGTTGCCTATGGTGATTCGCGGACTATTATCCGTTCTCTTTATATCTATAAGATTATTTTATAATTATTTTAGATTGCATTTTATTTATATTTTGCATTGCAAACCAAAATGATCAACCAGGTTGTAACCTCAAAATATTACCAACAGATTCCATTTTCATATGAAAAAGGTTTAGTTGAACGTTTTCATTGAATGAACCTCTAATGTTGATCCTCTAATGTTGATTGGAGGAAATTTTCATGTGTCAAATGTTATCCGGACTAATTGAATTAAGGAAAGTTATATGTTAATGTGCTAATCTTAATCCTAAAATTAGGAAAGAAATGAAGATTAAAAATTATAATATGAATTATTCTAACTTGGTTAAAGAATTTTATTCATAATCAAAATTTGATTTGAATTTAGATTGTGAAATAAATAATATATTAATCCATTCATAATCAAAATTTGATTTGAATTTAGATTGCGAAATAAACAATATGTGCTCAAGTATATATACACACATATTATTAATTTACCTTCGTACTTTTTTTTCAATAATGAAAATTTGCTTCAAAATTATATTAGGGATATAATTTTTTTTACATTGCAGTACACTTCAGTACAAACACTGAAGTCCATAGATACAAAAAGCATTCAGTGAGACATGAAAAAAAGAACATAGCCTCCTTACATGCAATTCTATTATAACCTTCTAATCAATCTGAATCTGGAAGGGAACAAGTTCTGTAATAATCTATCTCAAAATGGAGGATATTCTAAACCACATATGTCAAAATGTCTTTGTACAAAACAATATTAATATATATAATAGTACTCATTTGTCCCTTCAATCCTCCTATATTCTCCTAAAGTTTGCTTGGATAGAAAATCTGCTTTAGCATTGAAATGTCTGTAAACATAACATGGTGAAAACTAATATTTTGGAACTTTTTGATTAGAATCGGGATCCTATTTTTCCATCCACTTTGGTACTTATATGGGCTCAAGTATATATACACATATTAATCTAAAACTATTATAAAATTTGAGTTTAGATTAACAATTTAAAATGCAAATTGCATTTGTGGTATTTTTAAAGGATGAAAACTATGTTAGGTTAATGTTTTATAACTCTTATAAAAGGAAACATCCACAATAAAAACATGATAAAATACAATTTGAGTTTAAATTAACTTAAAATGTAAATTGCATTTGTGGTATTTTTAATGGATGAAAAATGTGTTAGGTTAATGTTCTATAACTCTTATCAAAGATCAAAGGAAGCATCCACAATAAAGACATGATAAAATACAATTTGAGTATAGATTAACCACTTAAAATGCAAATTGCATTCGTAAGGAAGCATCCACAATAAAGACATGATAAAATACAATTTGAGTATAGATTAACCACTTAAAATGCAAATTGCATTCGTGGTATTTTTAATGGATGAAAAATGTGTTAGATTAATGTTCTATAACTCTTATCAAAGGAAGCATTCACAATAAAACATGATAAAATATAATATGTTAAATTTTAAATGGGATTATGTTTTATTTAAAATCAATAAAAAAGTTGTATATGTTAGATATTAATTTTTTTAAAATAATTTTAATGTTAACAATAATGTGAAAGCATCCACAATAAACGATATGATAAAATATAATATGTTAAATTTAAAATGGAATTATGTTTTATTTAATAATAATTTTTTTTATGTTCATTTAATATATTAATTTAATGAAATTAAAAAACAAGTTTTTATTATTTATATAAAAAATAGTTTTAAAAAATTAAAATACAAATTATTTTATTATTTTATTTTTTCATTTATATATTATTAAAATTAGTCAAATCACAATTAAAATTAATGAATATAATTTTTAAATGGAATCATGTTTTATTCTAATTCAATAAAAAAATTATAAATTTTAGATATTTATATTTTAAAAAAGAATATTAATATTTGTAATGATATAATTTTCTTAATACTCATTTAATATTATCAATTTATAATGATGATGATAGTATGCTAAAAAACGTTAAGATTTCATGATCAATGTAGTTTTGATGACTTAGAAGGTTAGGAACAGAGGTATATTGTGACAAATATTTTGAAACTTAGATCTAATTTGGGTATAGGGTGACACTTTAGGAGAAAGTGATTTTCATCTTCAACCCCTTGAGTATAGAAAAGGTGAGAGATTATTTCATGCCATGATGTTTTGGGAATTTTCCAAAGCTAGGCTTCACTATGCAAGTCATGAGAATTAGTTTATATTTTAGCAATATTGATTTTAGCAATGCAACTCATAAAAATTAGTTTTTATTCATATTGATCTTCAAAATCAAGGTTAACAACCACCATATAATATTTTTATTTTATTTTGTCCTCTAATTTTTTATAACACCAAAGAATCTCCTTAAATTTAGCTTTAATGATATCTTTAATATCAGTTGCATGATAATTTTCTCCAATAATTTAGCTAAGACTTGAAGTAAGTATACCATCCCTTCTTAAGTTGTTGGTGATTTTAAGTGGATTTTAAAACAATTTGAGAAGTAATATATTATTTCTAAAAAAATTTAAAAACAAATTTTTATTATTTATTTGAAAAATAATTTATAAAAAAATTAAAATAAAATAATTTAAATATTTTTTGCTAAATTATATATTATCATGAAGGAAATTTAAAAACAATTTTTAATTATTTATTTGAAAAATAGTTTATAAAAAAATTAAAAGAAAATAATTTTATTATTTTATTTTTTGGATTTATCATTATTATATTATTAAAATGAATCAAATTACAACTAAAATCAATAAATTTATATTTAAAATTACAACTAAAATCAATAAATATATATTTAAACTGTAAAATAGTTAAATCGTTATCTTTTTATTATTCACTTAATTATTATTTTTTAGATCGAGTAACATTTAAATTAATCAAAATATAATTAAAATTAATAAATATATAATAAAAAATAAAATAATGAAACAATTTCCTTTTATTAGCTATAACATGTTGTTGATGTTTGGAAAACATTGAGAAGACATTCTCTCATATTAATAATTAATAATATAATTATTAATTATTAAATAATATTATTAATATAATATATAAATAAATATAGTTATAATATAAGGAGTAAATATATATACTAAATAAGTGGTTATTTATTATTCAAGGGACTTATCCTTTTATGGATGGTCACCATATGTTCTTTATATATGACACATTCATCATTATAATAATTGGTCGATCTCACACGTCATCTCATATAAAAATTGAACATGATATCAAAGCGGGACTGGGCTTGACTCCCTCACTTGAGGGCTCAAAGAAATGGAAAGGAAATGTGAGGCTATGAAAGTTAGGTGAGAATAGATAGTTGTTGTGAGGTGATTGTTGTAGTGTTTCTATGATAGTGTGAAGTTGTTCTGTAGTAATAAATTGTTGGTCCACACGATGTGATTATTTGAAGGGTGCGTTGGTTTTTCCATGTGCCCAAGCTTGGGGCCATGAGATGGAAGATATAAAGAAAGTTTCCTATTTTAATTGTGTAAGGTTTAATCTTCCACCTGGAAACCCGCCTATGGGAAAACTTCCTCTTTGATGATAGCGATGGGGATATGAGTGACACCCAGGTGATGCTTTGTCTACAGTTCTACGAAGATAACTCCTATTATGGGGTTTCTTTAGCTGGTAGGTCGAAATATTAAATGCATCCAGAGGACGATGGAAATGCCAAGGTCACGTTGTTGTTCTTGTTTGTGATAGTGTTGGTTCTAAGGGGAACCATCAGTGAGAGAAAATCATTATACTAAAGTCTATGAATGGAAAACCCTACACGCCGAATTTTGAAATGATATCAAGGGATATGGAGAGCACAGTAATATCATGGAGGCAAGAGAATATTATAAGGGAAGCATGGAGAAAGTAGTAGTGTCGGATCGCATAGTTGACTCTCCTTGTTTTCATGTTGTTGTCTAGTGATGGGCGAGTATGGATATTGAATGACAAACATAATGAAGGCCCAAGCCCTCTGTGGAAACTCCACGTCGTCCTCTGAGATCAACCCTAAGAACGTCGACAAGCACTACAAATTAGTAAAGGGTCTGGTGATTCTCTTATATGAGACCATACATCTTTTCTCGCCTTGGGGTTCATTTTGGAGAAGCCAAACACATTCCCTTCCAGAATACACATGATGTTGAAGCTCAGGCTCAACATCAAGGACAACATCACCACTGAGCTGGACATAGACATGTCGCCCTTGTAAGAGGACACCTCCGTCCAAGAGGAGAGCAAGATGGAGGAATCCATAGTGAAGCTAGAAGGAGACAATTGGAATTGCATAAGAGAAATGTACTTGAACTCGTAAGGATAACCAACCTTAGTTTATTCATTTTCATCCTCACTTCTCTCACAATTTTCATGCCTTCGTGAGTTCCAAATACTAGGGCTGCAAGATATGCCTACGAGATTTCTAGATTTGTAACTAATGTGAGGAGAAGGGTAAAAGACAAAATCTATCCTAAAGGCAAGATGCAAGGATGAATTTAAGCTTTATCCCATTGAATGTAAGATTCAATCCCTTAGGGAATCTGTGGAGGTGATGATGCCAACTAAAACTAGCGAGTGCCAAAAATTCTAGCCTAAAGAAGGCCTTGTACAAACTCAAGCAGGCTCCTCATGCATGGTATTCGAGAATTGACGATTACCTGTTGAGCTTGGGATTCACCAAAAGCATTGTGGATTTCAACGTTTACTATAAGGTTGATGGTGATGAACCTCTGAATCTAGTACTATACGTTGATGATATGTTCCTTACTGGGGCATAACACTTTATAGCTCAGTGCAAAAGGTAGTTGACTTCTGAGTTTGAAATGAAAGACTTGGGTCTAATGCACCACTTCTTGGGGTTAGAAGTGTGGAAAAGATCTAATGAGATTTTCCTTTCACAAGGAAAGTATGCAATAGAGATCTTGAAGAAGTTTGGGATCGTGGACTACAAGTCCATGGCCACACCCTTGATATCAAATTTGAAGAATCTGAATGAGGTAGCTTCAGACTCAAAATTGGTGGACCATACAATGTACAAACAACTAACTGGGTCCATGATGTACCTAGTGAACACCAAGCCAGATATATGCTTTGTTGTGAGTGCCTTGAGTCAGTTCATGAGTGAACCAAGACAATTGCACTGGGTTGCTACAAAACATGTGTTGAGGTACTTATGTGATATTGTTGGGTATGGACTCAGATACTTCTCAGGTGGAGAAGTAATGATCCATGGTTATATAGACCCTCACTGTAGCGCACCTTTTCTGGCTACTAAGGTTTAAATGCTATTAAAAGAAGACTATAACACCACTTTGTACATAACTCATACAGGTATTATAAATCCCATGCATTTAAACAAATAAACACATTC
>JASDQU010235269.1:6860-17106 GCA_032191745.1 Picea mariana | reverse complement strand
GGGCCTAGCCACCCTAAATAGAAAGAGCCCCCATTGAGGTGACAGTGGGTGGGGAAGCTCCTGTTACACCAGTTTGATCCTTACCTTTCATCTACTTGACCTAGAATACAAACCGAGCGATAACAATGCCCAATTTTTTTAGGTTTTTCACCTTATAAGTGCAATTTAAGAGATGTTTAATCTTTTCTTTAAATATTGTATATTTTTTGATAATGGAACTTTTTAAGGTTATATAACTTATTTTTCCTTGAAGGAGGATTGAGTGTCAACGTAGCTTTGTTGATACTATTTCAAGACTCTAATGTGCACCCACATCATTTTATAGAAACAAAACCCTCTCACTTATAACAAGGGTTGTATCTAAGGTAGTTGGGAAATATATGTTGAACACTGAGATTTAATATAGCTAAATGCATAGACAATGAATAGTTTTTTTCAAAAGATAATTCATATAATAAAAAAGAATAACATTATTGTTTATGCAAAGAAGACAATGATAAGAATAAAGTAAAAACAAGTAAGAACATTTTGCACAAAACTTTGTAAAAATAAGCGAAAAAATAAAGTGTTCAATGTGGAGTAAAACTTGTTAAATAAGTGAAATGTTCAATGAGGAGGTTAGCATATGTGGGAAGCAATGCAAAGTGTTTGCAGTAAAACCATTTAGCATAAAACTTTGTAAAAATAAACAAAAAGGTAAAGTGTTCAATGTGGAGTAAAACTTAGTAAATAAGTGAAGTATTCAATGGGGAGGTTAGGATATGCGGGAAACAATGTAAATACGTGAAGTGTTCAATGGGGACATTAACATATGCGGGAAGAAATGTAAAGTATTTGGAGGTTAGGGTGAGTGAGAACCAATGCCAAGTATCTACACGTTAGAATTGCGGGAATCAAAGTGGGTACAATTATCGACACACACGATGAATAATGAAAATTAATATAACTATATGAAAATGTACGATAGCCTTGATGTTACATTGAATGTCGCCCCAACAACCTGTAAAAGTTGATAACTAACAAACATTAACATGGAAGTCTTTTAACTTTTTAGATACCTCAATGCTTTTACATATATACATGTATTAAAAAATAAATAAATACAGAGAACAAAATTCTTTTATGCATATGCTTAGCTTAATATATATATATATATATATATATATATATATATATATACCATACTTAAATATCTTCGGCACAAATTCTCACAAGCGATGTAATTTGCATGATAGCCAACCCATTTATGGTAGGTTCATTTGCTAAGATTCAACCACTAACTCTCGATACTTAGTTGAATTTATTTTAAGTAACAATGTTTATTTTAAAAAATAAGTCTATAAAGTGAACAAAATGATTTTATGCATATGTTTAACTTAAAAATATTATTCACTTGAATTTATTTTAAGTAATAATGTTTATTATAAAAAAAATAAGAATATGAAGTGAACAAAATGCTTTTATGTACATGTTTAACTTAAAAAATATTGTTGACTTGAATTTATTTTAAGTAACAATGTTTATTATTAAAAATAAGTATATTAAGTGGACAAAATGATTTTATGAGTATGTTTAATTTAAAAAATATTTTTGATTAATGACCGTAATTTTAATTTTAATATTTTACTTAAAAATATTTTAGATTAATGACCATAATTTTAATTTTAATATTTTACTTATCCATTTTTTCAAGTTGTGAGAAGCCTTTTGCTATGACCATATCTGTGCACTATTCTATGTAAAGATATATCTTTTGCACCTCTACACTCTGCATTAGTAAATAAGTGAAATGTTCAATTGAGAGGTTAGCATATGTGAGAAGCAATGCAAAGTGTTTGTAGTGAAAACATTTTGCGTAAAACTTTGTAAAAATAAATAAAAAAGTAAAGTGTTCAATGTGGAATAAAACTTAGTAAATAAGTGAAGTGTTCAATGCAGATGTTAGCATATGTAGGAAACAATGTAAATTAGTGAAGTGTTCAATGAGGAGGTTAGCATATGAGGGAAGGAATGCAAAATGTTTGGAGGTTAGGATGGGTGGGAACCAATGCAAAGTATCTGCATGTTAGAATTGTAGGAAGTAAAGTGGGTAGAGTTCTCAGCGCAAGAGATAAATAGTGAAACTTAATATAACTAAATGAAAAGATAAGATAACCTTGATGTTAACATTGAATGTTGCCCCAAAAACCTGTGAAAGTTGATAATCAACAAAAATTAACACCAAAGTCTTTTAACTTTTTAGATATATCAATGCACTTACGTATATACATATATGACAAAATAAGTATATAAAGTGAACAAAATGATTTTATGCATATGATTAACTTAAAAAATATTGTTAAACATATATATCTTCCACACAAACATATCTCCGACATAGACATATCGTCTGCACATATATATCTTCCGCATGTTCACACATGCATATCCCCTACACAACCACGACTTAGTCTAATTTAAACCCTTGTGTGGATAATTCATATCACTCATCATCCCACACTCCCTCACTTCACAACTCTGCACTTCCAATAGTTCCATAGATGAGATTCTAACCAACGATGTAATTTGCATGATAACTGACTCATTTATGACAATTTCATTTTCTAAAATTCCACCACTAACTCTCGATACTTAGTTGAATTTATTTTAAGTAACATTGTTTATTATAAAAAACAAGTATATAAAGTGAAAAATGTTTTTATGCACATGTTTATCTTAAAAATATCGTTGTGTTGAATTTATTTTAAGTAACAATATTTATTATAAAAAATAAGTATATAAAGTGAAGAAAATGTTTTTATGTAGATGTTTAACTTAAAAAATATTGTTGATTAATGGTCATAATTTTAATTTTAATATTTTACTTGTCCATTTTTCAATTTGTGCAAAGTGTTTTGCTATGACCATATGTATGCACTCCACGCTCCACAAATATATCTTTTGCACCTTCGCACTTCACATTTGTAAATAAACAAAATGTTTGATGTGGATATTAGCATATGTGGGAAGCAATGTAAAATCTTTGCGGTGGAAACATTTTTCATAAAACTTTGTAAAAAAGGTAAAGTGCTCATTGTGGAATAAAAAATAGTAAATAAGTGAAGTGTTCAATGTGGAGGTTGACACATGCGAGAAGAAATATAAATAAGTGAAGTGTTTAATGGGGAGATTAACATATGTGGGAAACAATGTAAAGTGTTTGGAGGTTAGGATGGATGATAACCAATGCAAAGTATCTTCATATTAGAATTGCGGGAAGCAAAATGGGTAGAGTTCTTGGCACAAGATACAAATATTGAAACTTAATATAACTAAATGAAAATGTAAGATAACCTTGATGTTGATATTTAATATTGCCCCAACAACCTGTAAAAGTTGATAATCAACAAACATTAACACCAAAGTCTTTCAACTTTTTACATATGTCAATGCACTTACATATATATGTATATTAAAAAATAAGTATATAAAGTGAAAAAAAATGATTTTATGCATATGCTTAAATTAAAAAATATTGTTAAACATATACATCTTTGACACAGACATATCATCCGCACATATATATCTTTCACACGTCCACATATGCATATCCCTCGCACATCCAACACTTATTATAATTTGAACCTTTGTGCAAATAATGCATATCACCCATCCTCCCACACTCCCGCACTTCGCAAGTTTGTACTTCCAATAGCCCCATAACACATATTTTGACCAATGATGTAATTTACATGATAACTGACTGATTTATAACAATTTCATTTTCTAAGATTCCACCACTAACTCTCGATACTTAGTTGAATTTATTTAAAGTAACAATGCTTATTATAAAAAATAAGTATGTCAAGTGAACACAATGTTTTTATGCATATGTTTAACTTAAAAAATATTATTGAGTTGAATTTATTTTAAGTAACAATGTTTATTATAAAAAGTAAGTATATAAAGTAAACAAAATGATTTTATGCATATGTTTAACTTAAAAAATATTGTTGAGTTGAATTTATTTAAAGTAACAATATTTATTATAAAAAACAAGTAAAAGCATCTGACATATAACTTAGTAAAATAAAGTATTCATAAGTAAAGATGTAGATGAAACAATGTAACATGTGCCAACATTGGGATGTGGGGGAAGCAATGTAAAGTGTGTAGATGCTACAATGTGCGGGAAACGATGTAAAGTGTGTGGAGGTTAGGTTTTTCAGAAATAAAATAGGGTAGATTTCCCTGCATAGCAGATGTTACTTCTGCACAACATTGAAATTGAGAATAGGATATCACAAACTAGTTACTGGTACACGCCTGCATCTTTAACCAAAGCTCAGAGAAGACCATCTGCAGATGACTAAATAGATGAAAGACAGTGGAAAAGAAGAGGAATTCTAAAACTTTGAACTTAAAACGAAAAATTCTTTTGTAAACTAGAAGAATGGAAAATAAGATAGTGTACAGGGAAAGGGTTGATGTACTGGAAAATGTTCAATGAGTATTGATAATGTTCAACCAATCTCAAAAATAAGTTGAGCAGGATAATCCTACTTCATTTAAAAAAATAAATAAATCGAGAAAGATAAATTCTGACCATAGTCATAATTAAAACAAAACATGACAATCGAGCAGATTGTTTATGTAAACATTCAAAAGGAAATAAAGGTTTGAGAAAGGACCATACACTATTCTATTGAGTTTTCAAAATATGATAAAAAAATTACTAATCATAGCATAGAGGTCAAAATATCATTTCACAGAATGAAACTCAATGGCTACATATGCACAAAACACGATATTTCATTGAAAAATGATAAAGAGTGAACATAGACTTGAAAATTCTGTTTGAAACTCAAAGTCTAGAAAATCACTAACCATGTATGCCAAAACATGATTTTGGGAAGGTAAGAGAATACACAATTGTCTTTTCAATAATCTCTGTAAATGCCAAAATAGTTCTCCAACAAGCTCAAAAAATACACAATTGTCTTTTAAATAAGGTCTGTAAAAAGTAAATGTGTTTTTCCAAATGGACTGAGATTGGAGCTCCCATTGATCATAAAATAGAAGACAGACCCAGAACAAAGAAATAAACATAGGTAGAAATGGGTGTTAGGTTTTGAAAAAACATAGAACAAAAAAATTTGAGGTATTACCAAGTGAGGAAAGGAAAGAAGAAAAAATTAGCATATGCAATGCTTGCTTGAGTACTTACCAAGAAGGAAATGTTTTTTTTTCTATGGTTTGTCTATTTTTGGTATGTATCTACCTTTATAAGAGTTGCTTCTTTGGATTTCTGTTGAACTATCTTTGGTGGTTATTTTGGGTTAACAATATGTTCCATGGCATTCTTGACCCACTGATCAATATACTCTTTGATTGGTGGGATGTCGATTTATTTCTTAACTCGAAGAGAGAAAATTGCCTCCTCTACTTCTTTGCATTCCACCTGGACTTGGTCGATGAATGAGAAGTGGTCTTCATATTCATTAACAAATGTAATATGCCATTGTTTCATTTCTTCATTAGGAATTTCCCCAATAATATCGAAGTCGTTAACTAATGAGGTATCCATTGTGGCCGAGTGCCTATCAAGTTCTTCTTTAGTGATTATGGTTGAATTTGTGAAAATTTATGGGCCCTACAGTTCCTTAAAAGCAACAAATACTTTTAAAATATCATCTCCTCTCATTTCATTGATTTTTTTGCAAGAATCAATTGCATCCTGCAACATATTTATTCTTGCTTCCCAACCTGCCTTTATTTGATTTATTCTTTTGTTTGAGGGTAGTCCCTACTGATTTCTTTGATAGTTAGTCATAGTAGTGACTCGTGTGATGAAAGTATTTACCTCATTTTTATAGTAGGATTCATCATGCTACAAATCTCTTTGAAAATATTTAGTAAAATTTGTAATCCTTTGTGAAATATTACGTAGGCTTGTACTCACCTCCCATGCATGTATGATGATATCCAGTCTTCTGTTAATGTTTTTAGCAACATAGACTCTGATTTCATTCAACAATTGAAGTTATTTTCTGATTGTCTTGAGGTTCTTAGAGTACTTGGGGGAGTCTACTCTACCGAGAGTATGGCTAATGGATGTGAAAAGAGTCGCTTGGGAGTCAATGTCTCCTCAAGCTCACTTATTCTCTTCTTCAATATAATGGTCTTCTTGCAACTCCTAGTCGAAAATTGAATTGTAAAGAGCATGTACTGTGTAATGATGTAGTTTCATGAGGGAAGATGGTCCAAATCTTGAGACATCAACCACTTCATTTGATATGTGAGCTACCTTTCTGTTTTTGAGACTAACTTTGTCTATGTGCAATTTTCTTTCGTTCTTGTTGTATTGAGTATTGTGCAGCGTCAAGGAGTGATGCTCAAACAACATCAGTTTTTATATGCAAGATCCTATCTAATATTATGTATTTCTACAATTCTCTAGGCTACCCATTCGAGTAGCTCTGTTCTATCGATCTACATATCATCAACATCTCCTGGAATTTATGAATCTTGTGAATTATCTATATTTGGGCTTTGTTTCCTTTTTTTTTGTGAGACTGCATGTGTGCATTCAAGATTGACATGGAGTGGTTCCTTTCTGCCATCACCTCCAGCACATGTGTCATTACTCACTTCTCTATTTATATTCTATTGTTGTTTCTTTGTCCAGAGGAGGATCTCTTACATTCCCGAGGATTGAAGGAAGACTAAACATTAGTAGTGCTTTTTCCCCTTTGTCATAAAAAATATTTCAGTCCTTAAGTAATTTCTCAACTGAAAATGAAGTTCATCTGATATCACATGCCCAATCAAACATGGAATCCATTTGAAAGGAAAAGTACAATGCATACAATGCCGACTTGGATATGTTTGAAGTCGACTACTGCCCAACTACACATGCAAACAACCATGAAAAGTCCTGGTATAGATCTTGTAGTGAAGTTATATCAATTATTGAAAGGTTGGTCGACATGTTTGCAGATGGTAGAAGGAATTGTCTCAATATATTGGAACTGCTTGCCTGAGAGGATAGGAATGCATCTGCTTCCACAACCTTAAGAGGTTTATTTGTAGAAGGAAGATAAAGATTTTTTTTGAACAACTTGGGAGTAAGCATGATTGGATTTTTTTTTCTTTTGTTGTGACTTTAATAATTCTTGTCCTAGAATCAAACCTTCAAGCACACCAGGATAACAGTTCATTGAAGTAGAAAACCTTAGGTACACAACCAACATTGACAATCCCCGTGGTCCATATTTTGTCGTTTCGCTTTTCTTCTGGACTTTTGTTCAAGAACCATTTGTGGGAGGTAGACCAGTGGAAACTATTATTCTCTTTGGCTAGTGAATTGACAGTATCACTGCAAAAGGGCTCGATTCTTCTTCTATTTTCCATACAACTTCTTTTTTGATCGATCTAACATAGGTGAAGATTATGAATAATAGATTAGAGAGTTCCATTTGCTTTAAGGACAATTGCAAGGCACACATTTACTAGGATGTCCTTTCCACACATATGAACTATCTTTGAAAGATGCATAATCATAATTAGAAACCCTTAAGTATATTATATAACAATGAGACATTTACTTTGCATTATTCCTAATTTTCACCCTTTCTTCATAAGTTAGACCAAATCAATTTGTCATAAAAGATTCGATTTTAGTGCAGATTATGTGGCTTGTTATAATCTGTGCTGCAAAAGTATTGGATGTGCAAACGAAGTGAATTGTGATACATATGCGTGTGCCATGTATGGAGATACGATAGTAGAAAAAGAATCGGCACAAGGTGGAAAATGGATAAGTAAAGAGGCTTTTGATGATGATTGTTTTGGACGATGGTTACATCTTGATTTAGTACATCATCTACAACGTGTATGTCTACAACTTCAAAACTAGTTATCAATTTACAGGCCTTGTCATTTGATAGTTTCTATGAATTTAATGTCCATGCCATTTTCTTTAAGTTTAGCAAGTAAGTCTGTCCATCAACCTTCTCTAAATTTTTGTTGTATCAATATTGTTACCATATGGTGTGCTACATAGGTTGTCCGCACAAGAACGCTATTTTTTAAAATTTTCTATACGCGTGTTTTTTAAATGCACTTTGATATATGTGAAAGTTATGAATATTACATTACGAAGGTCAGATTGCTTTAAGGCCAAAAGCATAGAGAATATTTACTAAAATTTCCTTTCCACGCCTAACTTAGTTATGAGATGGAAGAAATGATTAATATAAAGCATTGGATAGCTCATATAAAACCGTGGAATTTACTTCGCACAACTACTAAATTATATCCTTTTTCTTTTCACAAATCCGAGCAAATCAATGTGCCATAAATGACTCGATTATCATGTAAATTACATTTTTTGTCAAAATCCCCGATGTTGAATGATTGTGAATGAAAATGTGCAAAAGCATGGGACTGAGTGAGAGACTCTTTTCTTCTAACTGCCATGCTTTTTCAAATGTTATATAAAATTCTTGTGGAAATTGACTATGTTTTAGAAATTTCGTTATCAAAAGGCATTTTCTATGTAGTGATTATTGACGGTTTGTACATTGCCTTGTGTTAGCTGTATACACAACCCTCATCTAGACATGTATTTTGCATGTGTGTACTTCATCGAGGATATTTACAGTTTCAATACCAGTTATTGATTCACAATATTTGTCATTTAACAATCTTGACGAAGTGGATGTCCATGTCATATTGTTGAAATCTGGAAAGAGGGTTTTCTGATTAATGCTCTTCGAATTGTCACTGAAGAAATATTGTTACTAGATAATGTGGTACATAAGTTATGCGGACAAACTGCTAGTTTCTTTTTATATATTCTATACCTGTGCTTTTTTCAATGGACTTTGATATATGTGGACCCTATGAATAGTACATTACCGAGGTTGAATTTCTTTATGCCAAAGTACATGGAGTATATTTACTAAAGTTTCCTTTCCATGTTTGAATTAGATACAAAATATGGGGAATGATAAATAAAAACCATTAACCAAGCAATAGGAAAGCATGATAGTCACTTCTCAGTGGTCCTAAATTACCTTCATTTCTTGGAAATTATGAGAAAATCAATGTGCAATAAATCACTTCCTTATCATGTAAATTAAGTGCATTGCTAGAAACTCGGGCGTAGAACCATTGCAAATGCAAAATTGTGGAAAAGCGGGATTGAAGGATGATCACTGGTATGAATAGTCTGCATATGGATTGAAAATAGAATTAGAACAAGTGGTGGTTGTGCAAAGAATACATCGATGCAAAGTGCCAATGTGTGGAAGATATAGGTACACATAATGCAAATATATGGTCACAGCAAGGGGCTTCGCACATAGTTTAAAATGGCTAAGTAAAAAGGATTTTGATTAAGGAATTATAAAATATATTGGTTTGAAAGAATAATTTCATACAAGATTTGCACTCAATTTTTTTACTGGAGTAATGGGTACATGAGATGTTATGACAAAAAAGCTTGCTTTCTTTCGAAAATCTCCAAATTAGATGCGTTTTTACTTTGCAATTTCTCATGTTGCACGTAGAATTTTTATATGACCATATCTTTGCAATGCACACAACCATATATTCATCACTAGTGTAGTCTATAGAGATGTCTTCGACACAGGAAAGAGTCAGGTCTATTTCCATATTTTGTGTGCAGAATCCATAACTAGTCCATCTGCATATGTGCATATACACACCTATGCACTTCTTCATTTTGTATAGCTATATATTCAACACTCTCGCATTTTGCACAAGTGTATCCCCACAAAGATGAGACTTATTCTGTTTTCAAGAATTGTGCAGAGAATTCAAAAAACTCACCACACTGTAGTAGTGCACCCCCGCACCCCCACGCTTTTGCACTTCTAATATTTAAGAGTTGCAAAATGACATTTATTTGCAATCCAATCAACACAATGGAAATTTCATTTTAATTGATTACTTGTATATGCAAATTTAGGATTCATCTTAATGCGGACCAAGAAAAGTTATTATAGTTGCTAGTTGTTTTCAGTTCTATTCGACTAGTCATTGCATACATGTTACTAGAGTCGCGCATAGCGATATAAATTGTCTATTTTTAAATCCTGGGATGAACATTGTGTTTAATTTTTTCTTTTCAAAGCCATGAAACAAAT
The DNA here is from genome assembly GCA_032191745.1 of Picea mariana. Classification (NCBI taxonomy): domain Eukaryota; kingdom Viridiplantae; phylum Streptophyta; class Pinopsida; order Pinales; family Pinaceae; genus Picea; species Picea mariana. The sequence continues at coordinate 6,952 of JASDQU010235269.1, read as the reverse complement.
GACTTGGAAAAGAGATCAACTATGACAGTTATCTTATTACAAGTTCAAGTGTTTAAAGTGCATTGGAACAGTAGAAGAAAATGATTGGCTGA
>JASDQU010235266.1:4239-17101 GCA_032191745.1 Picea mariana | reverse complement strand
GGAATATCGGTTACCTTTATATTCAATCTTTGAAAGTTCTCAATGTGCTCGGTAACTGAACCCTTTTGCTTGAGATTTATCAATTGGCTAAAGAAGGTACTGCTCCGTGTATCCTCATAGTGTGCTATCATTTCTTCCGTGAAAATTGTCCAAGTGACGAGCGATTAGCGGAAACAAAGCCATCGATACCAAACAAATTGATTAGGTTCTAAATATAAAGAAGCAATTCGTACCTTTTGTGTATGTGGCACATTATGGAGATCAAAGAATTGCTCCATATGAAGTATCCATGCGATTGGGTCCTTGCCATCAAACTTCCTCATATCAATCTTAGGGACGTGGTTGGTTTTCAAACTAAAGTTGGAGTTTCTCTATTCTTGATTCACCTTCCTTGTGTCCTCATCATGAATTTCATGGGATGCATTTTCACTTTTGGTTGTCTTCTCTATTACAAAATTTCTCATTACTTCCATGATCTCCCCTTTTAATCCATCCATCTTAGTATCCAACTTAGCTTTCATGGAATCCATCAACTTAGCTTCCATGGAATCCATCATCTCTTGTAGTTCATCTTTAGTTACTGTCTTCTTTTGTAAATCATTTATGTCCCTACGCATTTCTTCACCTTCATCAAGAGTCTAGTTAGGATTTTCTGGAGGCTTATTTGGTGTAGAAGGTCCCTTTTTGGGTGGCATGTTGGCCAAATATCACTTTTGAGTCTTGATTTTGAGGTGGTTCTGCTAGACAATATTTATTCTGTTCTATCTCCCATGTTTCGGCCCTTCTGGGTATGAAACTTTCTTTTAGGTAGTTCTCTAATATTTCTTCTCTGCAATTCCACAGGTCTAATCAAAATTGGACGTGCCAAGCGGAATTTATGGTAGCTTCCTCACAACTTGCCGATTTTTTTCCTTTCCAGGAGATCTCACTTGTATAGAATGCCCCACACAAAATAATTGATATAAAATTATGAAACTTGCACCCAAAATACTACAGGTTGTCCACAATCCAATGCAACCAGTCCCACTTGATTTGGATACTCTAGCAAGAACTTATGTTTGTTTTACCTGGAACACCTTTTTGAGACTAGTCAATAGGACTAGTCAGATACCTTATCTTACACAAGGTGTATCTACAAATTTAAGATGACCCAGAAGATGAACTTTTTACCACAGATATCTTACTAATTTATGTAAATGGCCCCCGGATTTCAGGGTCTGAAACGTTACATAAAAAGTTTTATAGCGAAAATTCTGCAATGACTCATTTCAGGATGATTCCAGAACCCTATCTTGTACAGGCTATATCTTTGAAAGTATAAGGCCTCAGGAGCTGAATTTTGAACCCAACGTACCTTGATTCGTCTACTAAATACCCTCCAAGCGGTTCCTTCTGAAACATTGTAGAAAAAAAGTTATAGCGAAAATTCCACGGTGTCTCAGATGTAGCAGCGAAACCCCAAGACCTTGAGCTCTAATACCATATGTTAAGAACCAAACATCAATATAGCATGGAAAAACCTCAGGAAAAGTACTCAATGCCTTGAAACATAGATAATTTCAAATAATAAGCCTCTTCGAGGGGGCAACCTTATTTTACCCCACTTAAATGTTCAAGTACAAGATGATTCAAAATGAAAATGTCTCCTTGGTATATATAGGAGACTAGGAGGTATAATTACAACTAACTAATGGCCTAAAGCCAACATAAATAAAATAACATTACTAATATAGTATGCCCCAATTAAGGGGTAATGAGCCAACATTAGGGCTTAACAGGGATACCTAGTTCGAAAAGGGAGTGGTAGTTCGACGTTGCGAGGCGAGCTGGGAGCTATATTTTCTCTGGTTGTGTGGTGTGTGGCCCCTTTGCATCTAGGGGGCTAAGGAGAAGAAGAGTACCCCTAGCATTGGATGGGAGGTACCGATGAGGTCACATCGATTAGCAAGATGAAGCGAGGATAAGCGCAAGCTTCAGCCGGAAAAAGCCAGCAACAACCTACCTCCCCAACATCCTTATTGGTTATGGTATTTGATCAACTGCTTCTCTATTTGTTAAATCTTAAACTGTATTGCCTCTCTATTTATTACTCTTAAACTGTATTGCTTCTCGAATTGTTAAATCTTAAACTGTATGGAAATTATTTCGTTCATTCCCCGAGGTTATGGATTCTGCTTTGTTTATGTATGAGTAATTCTTGAATAAAATTGTATTTTTGGATGGCGTAAAAACCCATTTCTCAGAACGGCATAGGAGATTTAAATTCAATTCATTTTTGTTGATTAGACGGTGTGGTAATTGAAGGATCTGCGCAACCAGTCAAATTGCACTTGTTCTCTTAAGCGAACTGTTAGCGCTATGCAGTGAAATTAATTAATGAAGTTTATGCCATTTCGTTTTCCTTCTGGAGAACCCATGCTCTGAGATTTAGATGATAATGTTCTCCTAATTTCGTTTTTGTTCCCTTGATCCTTCAATTTCCCTACGTGTAAGGGAAGCGAGATGCTCTGCGTTATTTGTATGCTTGTGCTCAGCAAATGCATTTTACTTGGCTCTGTGAAATTCTAACCTTACAGCGTGCAATCCCTTAAATGCTTTATTTTGCTGGTACCTTCCTTTTCAGCAGTTTCGTCCTTATTGGCCTGGCGTTCACCTGGTATTACACCGCAATGCAAACCTTAGCCTCTGCGGATTCACCAAATCTCCTTAGCTTCTGTGAATTTACCAATTTCCTTGCCTCTGTGTTGATGGGACGACCTGCTCAGAGTCTGGAGGAACCCATGCGAAATTGTTTTCCCAGAAGGGCACTAACTCAACGATTTTTCATCAGTCCCTACGTATTCCTTGACTTTTTGCCCATCGTTTTGTCTCACCTTGTCCTCAAACCCGAGGGGTAACTTCCCTCACAGTTCTCTCTGCATCCCTGGGGCGCAATAATGCTTGCCTGGGATTCATCGATGAAATTGGCATTAATACTCTGAAAGTTTTTCCTTTATGATTTGAATGCCCAGCACTAATTCTCCGGGCGAGATCTTCTCAGTTCCCTCTGTGTTTCTTTCCCTCCCCTTTGGCGTTTTCCGTGTTAATGTTTCTCTGCGTGCTGAGGTGTAGCGACTTCCCACGGCCTGGGAAGGGACTTAGCGTGATCCCTTCTTCACTGCGATTTCCTCCCTTCCTCACCGATGTTTTTTGCAAGGTGAGTACTTCTGTGATTGCTAGATTACACAACGAATTTCTTGCCTTGCGTTTTCTTAATACTCAGGTGTTTCGTTCAGCGGTTTTTCCCTCTGCGAATTCCTTAACAGTGGTGTTTTATCACTTTCTTTCTGTAGCAAATTCCCCTTTACTTCCTCAGCAAGTTTCGAGTGTTAACACTCAACGATCTCCCTTGCCCGGATTGTACCCTGGCGTTTTTGGGAACGAGAATCCTTTCCTTCGATTGCTCCTGGTTTTGTGCCTTATAGTTTTAATTTGCGCGCGTCTTCCTGGAATCTTAGCGGCATTGATTTCGCCTTCACCCATAACCGGGAGTAAAGAAACGTTACCCTATAAATCCCCTTACTTAAGTTGACAGCTAGCCCTAATTTCTAAACGGAAGTAAAGATGGTCAGGCCATCTTGGTCCCTTAATGGGGGGTGATGGGTTGAAATCCCGAGGTTATTGTTATTTTTTTTTTTCTTCCTCTAAGTTCTTTGGCTGGGTTTTTATCTTGAGCAGTGAGGGTAGCCTCTCGCTCTCTCCTTGAGACGATTTCCTTAAACCTTACCGTACCTTAAGGAGGGAACTTGTGAGTTTAGATATCTGGTAGTTTAGTTATTTACCCTTACCAACCCTTTTTTTCTCACCTAAGTTGGGTCATCCTGCTCTCGTCGGGAATATTATAGTAGTCCCCGTAGAGGAAGGTTAATTGTAGTCTCGAGTTGATCTTGACACAGTGAGAAGCGGTGTTTGAATCAGGGTGAACCCTCCCTTCTTATGATTAAGTGGATGTAGTAAAAAAGGGGTTAAGTGTATATCTCTAGTCATGGTCCATACTATGTAGGATTGTAGGATCTGAATTTAAGAGGAAAGTAGCCAAACTGATATTTTTCGTTGATGTCCCAGATTCGAGTTATTCTATCGTAGATAGAATTAATTGTCGCAGGGAACAAAAACTATAGTACTAGTGGCGAAGTATTAATGCTTGGGTCGTGATTTGTCCGTGGAATTAATGCGATGCAAGATTGATTATGTAAATTGATTTTTGTGCCTTTTAATAATGTTGAGGCATGATTGATGGATTGAGTATTTAGACGAATCGCACGCCATGAAATTTAATGTATTAAATGATTCTTAGAATTTAGACTTCTTGCGCAACTAATGATGTAGATGTAGGTTGCTTAGTAACTCGTACGCTCACGCCAGGAATTAATGTAATGCTTGGTGTTAGATTTCTTGCGCAATGGAAGTCACGTCATAAATCAATGTTATAGATGTTAGATTTCTTGCGCTTGTGGATTATGTTAAGTATGATGGTTGAAAACTAGATTAGCGTTACACTTTGGATAATTGATGTTGCTGAATGAGTTAGAATTGGTCACCATTGTGTCGTTTAATTATTCTTGAGGTATAATTGATTTTTAATTATATTCTATTGCCCATTGCGAGATAATCCAAAATCGCATGCATCGTGATGTGTAAAGGATGGATTGATGGCTTAGAATACTTGCGAGCAAATTAATAAATTGATGTGTCACTGATAGAGGATTCAGACTCTTAGCATGCACTGAATGATAATGTATTAAATGATGGTTGTAGATATCAGACCTCTTGAATGAAATGAAATTTAGGTGATGAATGATTTCTTTTATGGGGTTGAGATTGTGCCATGATAATGTCCGATAATTGTTCTTGCATCTTGGATTTAATTTGATGTAAGATGAGTTATGTGAATTATTAATCGTGCGGGATGTCTAATTGTGGATTAGGGTTGTTGGATTGATGAGTAGGGAGATGTGTTACGATGTGTCATTATATTTATGATTCTCTAAGTTTATGCATCATCTTTTAGTTGTATGAATGAACTATTTGCGGGCTGCTATTTATTTTTGTTACTACATCGATTTGAGTATCGCTTTTCATTGCAATGATGTGTCGGCTTTATGTCGAGAATGTTTTGAATTGGGTTCACGTTGTTCTTTAATATATATGATGATGTGTCAATAAAGTTTCTTTAATGGATATGTAATTACTAATGCAACAAAAAAAAATCATGTTGTATGTCGATTATTTTCGCAACGACGGGGTCGTTACATATGGTATCAGAGCGGGCTCAACCCTGCAATTGTGGATAGTCACATCTCCCACTGAGTTTTGGCACAGAGAAATACCTAGGGTTCAATTCTTAACAACAAACCAACAAAACCATGACTATCGACCCTTTCGACAACACCTACAAAGCAGGAGAAGTCTCACCCGAGGTAGAAGCAAGGGGGGTTATAGGACACCGATGTTTGTAACTAGGTTGGGACACGAATCTATGATAAGAGCACTTCGAAGAATATTCTGTTAACGCTTAGGAAGTGAGCATGCATTATCTTATTAACCTCATTAACATGACAGAGCATAATCAAAGACAGATAAGCGAAGTAATAACAAGTGATTATGTACCCTAAGCACCTATCACTTAGCACTGTGAGTTAATTCTAGCATTCATTTACCCTTTAACCTAAGTAAAGTGATTAAACAATCAAACTATATATTCATTAGATCATAATCAAAGCACTAAGAAAATGCATAACAAAAATAACACTTCACAAAGAAAACCATGAGACACCAGATATACGTGGTTCACCCTAGGGTGGGGCTACGTCCACAAACCGCTTCGCCTCTTTATTATTCGCCAAAATATTACATCCAGCCCCTCCTGTGCACTAAGCCACAGAGTCCAACTTCGCCCCAGACAGGAGATCTGCGCACTAAGAACTAGATCCTCCTTTTTTACCTTCCAAAACTAGGTAAAATGTGCAGAGCCACAATCTTTTATCATGACACTTATCACCTGCTCTAAAATGAGCATCACATGCACTAAGCACAATCTACAAAATCATAGTCAAGCACAAAGCCTCGACGTACATAGAAATACTACTTCTACAATACATTCCTCTTATTTATACTTTGCAAAATCTTACAATAGGGCCTAAACATGGGGATAACCCATGGGCCAACATTCCATAAACCAGTTACAAAACCCTAGAGGTCCCCTTATTCGGTCTACATAACCCTCAAAATAGGTGGGACCACGATCTCAACTCTTCCTAGGCACTCCTACCTCGACCGATGTGTCAAAGTCCAAAAATGGGCCAAAACTAACCAAAGTTTCCACAAAACTTAGTCGAGGGCCAACATGCCAAAATCACATGTGACTCATCTTGAGTCACTCAGGTCCAGACAATGTTGCTTCAAAAGCCTCGAGATTAACTCCTGTTGCTTCGAATTGATGCCTCACCTGAGCCTTCTACTCAACGAGCTCCTGGACTATCTGCTCTGTGACAGGCCCTTCTAGGCGTTGTTCTATTACTGCAACTTTGATCTAACTGTGAACCTTGGCCATCGATCTCCTTGAACACCTTGCAAGCTTCGTCCTACACATGTTGTAACTTCTGTGTTACTTCCATCACCTTACCCTGGAGGGAAGTGATCTTTTGTTTTATTGTGCACTGCTCCTGGGATATCTTCATCCTTTCTACTACTGTGAGCAGCTTCACCTACGCCTGTAATGAAAATGATTGTTGTTGCACCTCCTATAATTGAGATTATAGCTTCTTTAACTTTGGATCCTCGACGATGCGTTCATACATGTAGATGCTTCTGGACTCCTCCCTCTTGTCACACACCTCCTGTGGGGTGCTTGGCACTGTTCGGGCCTCTAGTTCAGTTATCCTATCCCGAAACTGCTGGAGGGTATCTATGATATTTGCTACTTGAGCTTCGATAGGATATTTCTTCTCCCATACCAAGCCTGACACAAAGAGACACACTTTGATTATTACTTCTTTGACCATGGCCTGCTCTATGAGAAACTGCTCTTTTTCTTTTTGTAGCTGGGATCCGCCAGCTTTCTTTTCCTCCTGAAGCTCTTCTTTCTCACTTTCATAGGAAGTTACACTGTCCTGCGCTACTCGTAACTATATTAGGACTTTGTATTTCTCCTTTTGCAAGGCTTCTGTAGCTTTCCCCTTCTCTTCCTGAGCTCTCTAGAACCGAGCTTATGTTTCATTAGCAAGCCTTCTTAGCTGGGCTACTCTTTCAGTGGTCATTTCTCTATGTTCCTTTCTGTATGCCTTCAAACCTCCCTCCAATACTTCGACCTATCCTAGAGGTATTCCTTTAAAGTTAATGTCAAAATCCAAGTTTGGGCTAGCCTATAGTGTTATGGGGGTGGGAAACTTAATCCTATACTAGGGGAAGGTTATCCAAATCCATGCTTCACCCTTCGGGATTGGTTCGTCCTCCAAGTTTGCAGTCTATGATGAGGAAGGCACAAACGACACATTAGGCACTACGCGGACCAAGCGAACAACCTGTTGCACTTCCTTCAACTCCCTCTCAATCCTTTTATACAACTCCGCTTATTTCTCTTTGTATCTCTGTAGAATGTATTCATAGGTGTCCTCCATAGCTTCGCGTACCAAAATAATTTCGTTGTCAATGAGAATGTCTTCCAACTGTGGCTTATTGGCACGTGTCTTCTTCCTTGCTGAGGGTTTATTCAGAGTAACTTTCCTCTTTTGCAGGGTCACTATCACAACGAGGTGGTCTTCAGGTGGTGTAGATTCACCTCCTCCTTGGTCTTCTTCTTCGTCATCTCCTGCTTCCTATCCTTCTGCTTCTTCTTGTCCTCCTCCCTATCCTTCTACTTTGTCTTTTCCTCCTCCCTACTCTTCTTCTTCGTTTTCTCCTCCTCTTGGCGAGCTAGAGTCATTATCTCGAGGGGCTTTCTATTCTTCCTCTTTGTCACTCTCTGTGTACTGAACTTCAACCTACTTTTTGCATTCTCTCTACTTCTTCTTCCCACTCAACTATCCGACATGTTCAGCTCATGTGACCATCGGGCTTCCTATAGTATCAGTGTCAGATAATTCTTCATCGACGAGTGGTACAAGAAATTCTTTTGGTCATTCCTTTATAATCTATTCCATGTCTTCATCCACGAGCTTATAGTATGATTGCAAAATTTCCTAGTGCTCATCTCTTCATGCGATGATGTAAATGAAGTGGGGATCAACATAAAACTTTTTTATGGGTTGGTACTGATTTAGGGTATGTGGTGTCATACGCAGGACTACTTCAATGGAAATTTTCAATTACTGATAATATCTGTGAAAGATGGCTTTAGATTGTCACTGCTTCGTCATGTCATTGGTATACCACAGGGTGTAAAATTGAGCGGCCAGAGGCTCCATAGGTTCAATATCTAGGAAAGAAACTACTTCAGGCATCTTCCAAGCCAAAAATCTGATCAAGATGATCAACCAATTGTAGTGGAACTCATATGATAATTCTTGGGATTCACAACAATCATTTTCTAGCTCATTGACAAGGTAGTTCACCTAGTTCATCTATAATCCCTCCACACACTTTCCTGCGAGGTCCACCATGAACTCGGTGACCTGTGTAGGGTGGTTATACCTCACTAGCTTCCCAACTAAGAGTTAATAATCAAGGCGCACTGTGCCATCTTGTATGGAGTCTACCTTGTAACCTCGGTTCCCCTTTTCTACCTCTCCTTAGGATTCTTTCATGCGTTGTGCTAAAGATTGGTCTGAGGTCTTGCCTGGATAGAACTATTATGGGTCAGGACCCTTCAATATTAAACCTATGATCCAGTGCATCAGCACTGGAGCCACAGTAATTCTTCTGTCGATCCATAGATATCCACCATGATATCATGAGAGAAGAAGTTTAATGCAAGCGTTAACCTCCTGGTGGCGACAAAAATGGGGAATATTTATTGCGTTTAATATGATTGACAACGCCAACCCCTTGATCCATGGCTATGGGAAGAGACGAGGTTTCTTTCCAGTTGTCTTCGTTAAGTAATGGTGCGGAACTAACATGGCATATTTTTTCTGGTCTCCTAATTTGAAGTCATTGTGCTTCAACAATGGGATCTTCCCTAACTATCTCCTTACTATGTGAATTCCTTTCAGAATGTACGCAGTGAACATGGAGTACTCGAAATCACGGGGGATACTATCGCGGTTAATAGCGTCGAGCAGAGGCAAAATATACTCAGGAAGGATCAATGGGTTCTGCTTCACATTAGCGAGATCACTGCGATGCTTACTTCTCTGTTCAATTACAGGGTTGATGCAAGTGGAATGACGTCCGGTATAAGGGGAAGCTTCCAGTCCCCTAGTCGACAACACTTGAATACCTTCGTATACAGGTCTGTCGGCCATGAGTTTCCTAATAAATTCCTTGATATACTTCTCAAGATCGTTGGTCTCACCCAACATTATATCTTTTAACAAACAACAGATAGACAAAAAGACAGGCAGGGTATACTTTCAGATAACGACAGGAAGCTCAGTTCGACACTTGGAAATTTCTCGACTTAGCTCAGTGAGTCACGGGTAGCAAAAATTGGTCCCAACACCACAATCAATGAGTTAAATAAGTGGGGCAGTCATGATAGATCTTCCAACGGAAAGGAAGGAGAGTTAAATGCTTCCATTAATGTAAATCTAGTTGTTATGGCGCAGTCGCAACATCCAAAAGTAGTCCATAAATCCATAAATGTGTTTCCTAACCATTATGGGGCATCATTCTAATGGTAGGGGTGCCTTTGAAAATTATATAACTTCACCAGGGAGAAGTCCAAATCCGCGCGGACCTATTGTTGTAGTGAGGTTCAAACCCTGCGAACGTACCTCCTGCGAGGTTCCGATCTATGAAGTCTTCCATCTAGTTTATGTAACTTCTTGTAGATCTTCCAACTTAGCCTTATTTTTATTGAGTTTTGTTTCCTTCTTTCTTATTATCTGAGTCTCTTTAACTATTTCTGTAACCCTCTTTCCATTTTTATTCTTATCTTCCCCTAGCATAGTGGCTTCACACTGTTGAGGTACCCTCAAAGATTCTAAAGTTAATTTCCCTTTTCTTAACACTTCCTGAGTGGGCACACTTTTCTCTTAGATAGATAGGTCCTTCAATCCTTCTTTCATTCTTTCAACATTGACATCTAATTTTTTTCTTCATGTCCCTCCTGTGTCGTTACTTTTCTCTATTGCTTCGACTTATCCTCTTGTTTTTCTCTTAATTGGTCTATTTTCTTAGCTATGAAATCCCTTAAATCTTGCTTTCTCTTTTCTATAGCTTCTTCCTCTGCTTTCCTTTTGAACTGATCCTTCTCAATCCAAGTTTTAACTAACAAAAGTGGGAAAGGTGTGTTGTCCTCAACAAACCTAATGACTTCAGATTCTTCTTTAGTCGATGTTCCATGAACAGTAATAGGTACAATAGTTACTCTTCCATATAAAATTATCATCTTTCCCTTAAACAATCCTATCCTTCCTAAAGAAGGTACCACAATAGGATTTCCCAAAACTTCCCAAGTTTTTTTTGTCATAATATTCACTTGTGTTTCTTCATCCAAGACTATACAGTTTATGTCGAAGTCTTTTATTCTTGCACTTATGCATTGTTTTCCTTTCAGGATTTCTGTTAAACTGACATGTTTATGAACATCCATCATTTCTTCCAACTGTAATACAGTCTAAACTTCCTCCGAACTTTTCTCTTTATGAATTTCTAACATAACCTTAGTCTCTTGACTCTTTTCATAATTTTCTTGTCTTATGTCCCTCCCTTTAAGTTTAGCAATAGTCCTTGGACAATTCTCAACCTCGTGACCAACAAGCTCACAAAAAAGACGAATAGAGCCTACCTTTGGGAATTCCTTAGTAAGATTTCCCAGCCTTCTACAATTAAAACACAAATTCAATCCTCTTTTTCTCTTAAATGTTCCCCAATATTTTATGTATTTCACACTTCCCCTAGGATCATAATGTTGGATGTGCAATCTGCAAAAATTCTTTCTAAGTTCTTGCATCCACTTATTAATCCAAAAACTCTTTCTATGCATAGGAATAACATATCTTTCTTCATTTCCATTAAATTTACTCAAATCAACTCTTTCCTTCAATTGTGCCCTAGCCTTTAGACTAGGAAAAAATCTATTAAACATACTTAAATTCATGCTTTCAAAACAAAAAATTTCACTTATCTTTCTCTTACCAAAGCACAAATCTTTCTTCTTTTAGAATCTTATCTCTTTTCTTTAGAATAGCTTACTTTCTTGGCACAAAGATTCACAAATCAAGTAGAGTACTGCGCACTTCAACAATAGACCTACACACAGAGCTTTTTGTTTCTTTACTTCAGTTGCCAACAATCACAGTTTCAAGTCCCGACAATAGAACCATTTGTTGGCATAGGGGAAAACCTAGGGTTCAATGCTTAACATCGCACAAAATAAACCCTGACTACCGGCCCTTTTGGCAACACTTACGAAGAAGACGAAGTCTCACCCGAGGTAGAAGCAGGGAGGGTTAAAGGATGCAAGTGTCTATAACCAGGTTGGGACACGAATATGTGATAAGATCACTTCCCAGAATATTATGTTAAAGCTTAGGAAGTCAACTTGCATTAGTTTATTAACCTCATTAACATCACATACCATAATCAAACACAGATAAGTGAAGTAATAAAAAGTGATTATGTACCCTGAGCACCTAGAACTTAGGATTATGAGTTAAGTCTAGTATTCATTTACCCTTTAACCTAAGTAAAGTACTTAAACAATCAAACTATATATTCATTACACATCATAATCAAAGCACTAAGAAAATGCATAACATAAATAACACTGCAAAAAGCAAACCGTGAGACACCAAATATACGTGGGTCACCCCAGGATGGGGCTACGTCCAAAAACCACTTTGCCTCTTTATTATTCACCAAAATATTACATCCAAACACTCCTGTGCACTAATCCATAGATTCAAACTTCACACCAGAAAAACTATCTGCGTACTAAGAACTAGATCCTCCTTCTTTACCTTCCAAAACTAGGTCAAATGCACAGAGCCACAATCTCTTATCACGACACTTAGCACCTAGTCCACACTGAGCATCACAAGCACTAAGCATAGTCTGCAAAATCTCAGTCGAGCACAAAGCCTTGATACACATAGAACTACTACTTCTACAATACATTCCTCTTATTTATACTTTACAAAATATTACAATAGGGACTAAACATGGGGAGAACCCATGGGTCGACATCCCATAAACCCATTACAAAACCCTAGAAGTCCCCTTACTTGTTCCATGTAACCCTCAAAATAGGTGAGATCCGTGATCTCATCTTCGCCTGGGAGATCCTACTTTGACCAATGTGTCGATGTCCAAAAGTGGGTCAAAACTAACCAAATATTTCCCAAAACTTGGTTGAGGGCCAACACTAAGTTATACACTTGAACTAATAAATTATCCCTAATTAAAATTTTACCTTGTCCATGATTTACTCATGGTTAGAAGACGTCGTGAAGGTTCATGATGTGGTGCCAGGGGGTGAGGCGTGATTCCTTCAGTAGAAACCATGCAAGAGGGGTCCAAACCGCAAGGAGAAGAACAAGTCTTGAGCTTGAGGGGATTGTAGCGTGGGGGGTGTTAGGTCTCACAGGGTTCTTCCAGGGAATTTTCAGAGGCCTTGAATAACCGTCTATGTTGATATACGACCAAGGTGCTTGTACCCCTGAGGGTCCATGACGCACCCCAACTAGTACTGGTAGCTTCCATGGAAAACTCTAGAGGG
>JASDQU010235265.1:6559-16832 GCA_032191745.1 Picea mariana | reverse complement strand
AATCAAAATTGTATTCAAGATAAGAAACACATACAAATTTGGAAACAAACACACTATCATCAATAATATCTTCATGAGGTAGATAGATTTAATCCATGAAAAGAATGGGTCCAACCAGTTGTTGTATTGATCTTTTTCTCCCAAAAAACCGAACCTTTCTAACATACAAAAAATTACTATTTATCACAGATGTGGAGGCCCACGACCAGTGAGGAACTGAGGTTTCTCTCTATACATCGGCTGTAAAAAAACTTACTAAATTAACTAAAACACATTGTTGGAGTATGTTAATGAATACTTCAAACTTCACTTAACAAAAAGGAGTAGTTCTTATCACACAAAAAAGACCACTTATTATGCCTAAAACTAAAAGATTTTTGAACTAAACAATTAAAAAATGCTACTAGCACTAAAGCTAGACTGATGCGCATGCTAGAGTGAACCGAGATTTGATAGTAGATGGATAGGAGTGAAAAAAATAAGTTATGTATCAAGAACTATCATACATGCACATTGTTTGAGGCAACTGGAGATAACTAAACATGTTGGCAGTGTTTTCCCCCTAATTATGCCCTGGAGGAAAGAAGCAAGTCGTCTGGAGTTTTTTGGAGACTCTGATATTCTTTTTGCAGTTTGGACGTGTAGTTTCCCCAATTCTGGTTTGGCACCCATTTTTAAACATTTGAAAATGTGAAATAAATGTGGGTGAGCCACTTTGAAAATTCGGCGTTCGAAGGCTTCGAAGTGCAAAGTATACATATCCTCCAGAGGATAGAACTCTCAAAGTCATTATCTAACACCAATTACTTATTAACCCGAGATTTATTTAAAATTCATCACTTAAGGACTTCGAGACTCCAAATCTTCAGGGTTCAGGAGTCTTTTAAATGTTGTTCTTGGAAGCCTCCCAAAGGATGATCCCCCGAATATGACGTGGAAGTTTGATTGTCATATCACTAACATGTCACATAAAGGAGGGTGACACGTGTCACTTGAAATAATACTGAAGACAACCACAAATGTGCTTAAAATAAGTGCCATGTGTCTCAACTAATGAATGCCACGTGTCTCAACTGATGGATGCCACGTGTCAGGATAAAAGAGTGTCATGAGTCTCCGACTCTTTAGCGCTTCGACGATCTTTGTTCTCCCTGGGTTGGAATATCTCAAAGTGACAATCTCCTAGAGTCATTAATTCATGATTATTGCTAATTGATCCGAGATTAAGTCATTTTTATCATTAAATCCTTTTGGAGTTAGAGACTCCAAATCTTCAGGGTTCAGGATTTTCTATGTTGCTCTGAATTGGAATCTTTTGGAGTGGCGATCTCTCATATCTGATGTGGCATTCTGATGTCATATCGTTGATGTGTCGTAGAAAGAAGGGTGACACATGTCACCCGGAAATGGATAGATGACGTAACCAAAGGTGTCTGAAATGAGTGCCACATGTCATCAGCTCTTCGACTGATTGGCTCTTCAGTTAATTGAATATTTGACACTTCGGTGCTTAGGATATAACGTGTTCATGATGTCACTGTCACTAACATGTCCACATGAAGAGAGAAACACATATTTCCTAGAAATGAGCAAACGATGTAACCCAAATGGCTTGAAATGAGTGCCACATGTCAACGACCAATGGATGTTAGGTGTCACCACAGATGAATTCTATCTGTCTCCACTGATGAAGGCCACATGGCTCTGGAATTTCATCATTTAGGATTTTTTGAGTGCTAAGTGTGGAGATGTCTTGGATGGATGATCTTGCGAAGTGATGCGGTGGTTCAACATTCAAGAGTTTCTGAAAAATATGAGCTCCGATGTTTCGACGCTGAAGTCACAGAGTGAAGTTTGTGTAACTCTGAGATTAAGCCTCATGTGAGTTTGAGAATATGCATGCAAGAGAGTCATTGATCTACATCAATTGTTAGATCTCCACCATTGATATTTAACCTATCTGATTGGCTTAAAATCTAAGCTCGAAATGGACTGCTCTGAATTGTTGTGACTTTCCCGCGGAAGCTTACTGCACATACAAAGGACTTGGTGGTCCTAGATGTCTTTTGCGTAAAAAAAATACTTGGTGGACCCTTTGCATGCTCAATCAATGGAAAACATGATGACAAGTATTTCAAACCAAATCACGACATGCAATTATCCTTGAAAAAAACATAAACAATTTGCACAAAGAATCAATCAAGAAAGATAACGATGAAAAACCAAGTCATTTAGTAATGGGAAACCAAGTTAACCAACCAAAAGAGGAATAATTTTCAAGAAGGTATAGGGAAAATATGGCAGGAGGGGCAAGGGTGCAAACTTAGGTCTCAACATTGGCTCCAACTAGGGATAACACTTCCCCATGAGGTGCTAAGAGTAATTTTTGTTTTCCTGCAAACTTTTGATATTAATTGCATGCCCTTACTTGTTAATTTGATAAATTTTAATTTGAGAGACCTAGCCCTTGTATTTTTCAAATATGATGGACATTGCTGCAGAAAGTAAATAACATTTATGTACCAAGGTGAAGAAGAGTAGTTTTCAAATACCTGCATGTTGTCTTGTCGAGACTGTGTCGTGGGTGCATCAGATTGGGTGAAGATCTGATGAAATTCCAACACCTTATAGTTTGATTATGATAATAACTTGGCAAGTCCTCATCCATTGATCATATTGGTGGGATTTATGTGCAGGTCATACTCCAACAATTTGACAATCCATTTCCTTATTTTCCTTTCACTATCTGGCTGGACCAGAATCTCTTTGGCACTAGTACTAGGAACATAGGTTGTCATGTTAGACTGTAAAACATACACCCTGAAGGATTTCAATGTTTTGATCAATGCATAGGCCTACTTTTCTAATATTTCATACTTCATCTCAATATCTTGGAGGGATTTTCTAAAAAGGCTATGGATTTTTCATGCCATTATTCATCCTTTTGCAATAGCACAACAACAATGGTTTCCTCGGAAGCAAAAGAAAAGATAAAGAAATATTTGGCATAGTCAGGGATTACTAATATAGGGGCCTCGACCAAAGCTTGTTTTATCCTCTAGAATGATGATTTTTCCTCATGTGACCACTTGATAACAACATCTTTCTTCAACATGTTGGTGAAAGGCCTTATGATTTCAGCAAAGTTTGGCACAAAGCACCTCAAGAAATTTTTCCTGCCTATAAAAAACTGAATGGACTTCTTGTTTCTAGGAATTTCAATTTTTTGAATGGAATCAACTCTCTTAGGGTATTTTTTTACTCCTCCTTCTGATATGATGTGGCCTAGGAGCTTACCCCATGGCATAGCAAAGTGAGACTTCTTTGGATTCAAAGAGATCCCATACCTTCTTCATTTTCATAAAAGCTGCTCAAGGTGTTGTAAATGTTCTTTATCTGATTTGGAGAAAATGGTGATGTCATCCAAATATATAACAATACATTTTTATTTTTCCCCCACGAAGGCTATATCCATGGCCCTATGAAAGGTTGCCCCTGTGTTCATCATCCCAAAGAGTTATTTGTCATACATAAATGTCCCCCAAGGGGTGGTGAATGTTTTTTTTTATTTTTCTTCTTCACATACTGCTATCTGGTTATAACTAGAGTACCCATCCACCAAGAAAATCCTGTGAGCRCCTACTACCTTTTGTAAAATATGGTCCATATTGGGAATGGAGTTGTTGTCTTTTAGGGAACACTTGTAGGAGATGTAGTTCATTTTAAGCTACATGGAGTAGTTGTCTTTTAGTGGAACATCAGAAGTTACAACAAAAGTAGGTGGTTGTAGAACCTTCATAATGGATTGTTTGAAAGGATCATTTTTCAAGAATTATGATAGAGGTATAGGGATATTGATCTTGCTCAACTCATTATCTAGGATGAAATGTTCTTGTGGCCAATTAGCTTCCTTTACTTCGGGGACAACAAGTTTTAATGGAGGAGGCAAATGGGCTTTAGACAATGCATGCTTGCTTGGATTTGTCTTGGGAGGAACCTTCATTTTTATGTTTTGATCAGAGGTGGTGTGTTTGGGAGCACATTTTCTAGGCCTCAAGTCATATTTATTTTGGGGTTGGCCTTGAATAACTCCCTCTTCCCCTACATCAACATCAAATTTATTTGAAAGTTGTGCTACCTCATAATCTTGTTGCGTCAAGTAACTAGTGTAAAAATATGTTTCATTTAAAAATACAACAACATCATCCACAACATCACTGTTTGCATCCATCTCCTCAATATGATTATTTTGAAAGGAGGTACTACTCTTTGGTCATTAAAATTCCTCCTCTCTCTCTACATTATCCGAGGGGCATCATTTGGCCTTCTAGACTAGTTGGTATTTTTGTTCCTAGCCCTTTTAAAATCTTTGTTTGGTTGTTTAGATTCCCATTTCATCGTAGCTATTTCAAATGTCATATCCTTCGAAGTTTTGGTCATTTCATCAAGTTTGGGATCAGATGTGGCTGAGTTAGAGGAGGAAAGGGAATCCTCTCTATGTTTCTTCTTGTCCTTTTCAGATCTAGTCTTTAACTTGTCTGATACTAAGATGTTGGATTCAACCTCAATGGTTGCTTCTTGCATGGAAAACAAGGTGGTGGATATTTTCTCCCTCAACAGAAGGGGAATTTTTTCATAAAATTTATTGGAATAAGTGATCTTGGCAGAGGTTTCAGTGGGTTTTATCTCATCTAGGAATCTACCATACATCTTATTGAATCTCTTGCTGAATTTTGAAGTAGACTCACCATTCTTTCTCTTAAAGGCCCCAAACTCAATGATGTAATAAAGATAATCCATCCCATATCCCCATTAATTTATTAAAGCCTCATCTAATGCATCAATATATGCAATGGAGGATGGAGGGAGGCCTCGAAACCATTTCCTTACCTCCCCATAAAGGATTTGTACAAACAACCTCATCCACACATCTGCATAGTCAATGTTGAAGTTGTCTGCAAAGCTGTAGAAGGATACCAGATTTTCCTTAGCTGTGACATCCCCTTCCCCATTATATCTGGGAAAATATTTCATGTAATCTATGGCTGGGAGTGCATTTAATCCTATAGGGAGAACTAGGGGTGCATATCTGAAAACAATTATGGAATCCATCTTGTTAGCAGCCATTTCTTGGGAAATAGGAATCTGAAGAATGATTGGAGCTATAGGGGTGGATGTTGGACTGTATGATGAAGTAGAGGTAGGATTTGAAGGTGTCTAAGGTTCCTTGGAATTTTGATTCTCAGGAATAGAAAATTCAAGATGCTTGTGATGATGAAGAACAATAGATTCATGAAGTGCAGCTTTACCCTTGAGGGGTGAGGCATATCTTTGATATAAGGTGGATTTTATTAGTTGTCTTTTTGGATCAGAGACTACTATGTCTTTCTCAGGGTTACGATGAGCCTTAGTGGCTCTGGTGTGCTTATATTTGGATTTCTTGAGTCCTTTTTTGTGAGCCATTATTTCTTTTTTGAAGTTTACTCAGTGGAGTCACAAGGTGAAAGATGGAAGTCTGAATGTGTATGATCTTTTTTCACCATCAAAGGTTATATCTGCTCATTTTCTCTCTCCCGTGGAAATATATCTTGTTACTTCATTCCTCGGAAATGACGCCAGAAGAAGTTGGTCCTAAAGTCCTGAATGTTGAACCACCACATCTCTTCGGTGCCAAAACATAGATGATTTTAGGAGCTAAATTTCGCTCATGGGCTAATTTTCCATGGTTTTTCCAAAAACAAGATTCACTATTTTAAAAATGATTTGTCCAAATTCTATAGGATAAAATTATTTTACCTTAAAAATCGCCAAAATTTTATAAAAACTATATAAAATCCTTAGAAATTTGAATATTTTTACAAAAATATCGCCAAACATTTATAGTTGACATATGAAGGATAAGTAAGATTCGTCCAGATTTCTACATTGTAAAATAAATTTCCATCCTTAAAATCATCCCTAGATGAGCTTCGATGTTTTGGCACCGAATTCGCAGAGTGAAGTTTGTGTAACTCTATGATTAAGCCTCGTCCGAGTTTGAGAATCTGCATGCATGAGAGTCATTGATCTGCATCGACTACTAGATCTCCACCATTAAATATTTGACATGTCTGTTTGGATTAAAATTTAAGCCTGAAATGGATTGCTCTGAATTGTTGCGTCTTTCCTACGAAATCTTACTGCGCATAAAAAGGACTTGGTGGTCCTAGATGTCTCCTGCGCACACAAAATTCTTAGTGGACCTATTGCATGCTCAATCAATGGAAAACATGATGACAAGTATTTCAAACCAAATCATGACATGAAATTATCCTTGAAGAAAACATAAACAATTTGCGCAAAGAATCAATCAAGAAAGATAACAATGAAAAAACAAATCATTTAGTAATGGGAAACCGATTTAACCAATGAGAAGAGGAATAATTTTCAATAAGGTATAGGGAAAATGTGGCAGGAGGGGAAGGGGTGCAGACTTAGGTCTCAACATTGGCTCCAACTAGGGATAACACTTCCCCATGAGGTGCTAAGAACAACAGATCACTGCCTTGGAATTAAATAACTTTCTCCCACCTTCCTTCTCTTACCTTTGTTTCTGTTTACCAGCCATATATATCTGCTATTGTCTCTTAGCCATGCATCTTATTGAACTTAAAAATGCAACTACACCCCAATGCCTTTGCTGGGCTATGGAGTCTTTATTCACAAGCAAACTAGCTAATAAAAAATAAAAAAGGAATGAAACTATGGTACAAGAGGGACCTTCCCTCGGTCTTTTAAGAAAAATGGTGTTTCAGGAAGCTCCCATTTATTGGGCCTCCAAAAATTTCAGTATCATCTATATTGTGTAAAACAAATGTATTATTCTCTAGAATATCAAACACCTTAAAATGACCAAACCAGAGGTTATTGAACTTACCATGCTTAGACTTTTCTTCCCTTCTAAAATCCTACCTCAGGACCAAGTCTCCTTCTTGAAAGATCTCTTTATTGGTTTCCTTTTGAAAATATTATTTGATCTTGCTCTGGTATGCCTCAGTTATTTGATTTAGGGCTTCTCTATTTTGTTGAACCTCTATAATCTAGAAGATTCTTCTCTGGATGTCATTTGTCTCCTCCATTTATTCCTGTAGGAATTTTAGAACCGGTTGACCGAGTTGAGTGGGGAAGACAACATCTATCCCATTGACTAGCTGAAATGGTGAGGTTCCCAAGGATCTCTTGGTGTTGATCCTATCAACCCACAAGACATACTTAAGTTTAGAGTCCCAAGATTTCTTGTTTTTAGTCAACAATTTCTTGATGATCCTGATGAGAGTCTTGTTTGATGACTCATCCAACCCATTCCCCCGAGGATAATAGGGCGTGGAATGTGTCAAGGAAATGTTATGGCTTTCATAGAAGTCAATCATGGATTTGGAATTGAATTCTTTGGAATTGTTTGTTATAAGATTTCTAGGCTAGTTGAATCTGACAAAGATATTGGTTTCCAAATAATTCATAATCACCTTGTTAGCAACATTCCTAGTGGGCACATCCTCGATCCATTTGGTAAAGTAGTCAGTGGAAGTTATAATCCACTTGTGTTTCCCACTGGAGGGTGAATTTATCTCACCTATGAAATATGATCCCCATTATTGAAAGGGGCCACTGGTGGTGATAGGTTTCAGGGGCAGCGAGAGTAATTTTTGTTTTCCTGCAAACTTTTGATATCCATTGCATGCCTTTACTATAGAAAATACATCTGAGAAAAGGGTGGGCTAGTAGTACCCTACCCTTAGTATCTTGAGGGTTGTAGATTTCTAATGCTGGTGTCCCCCACAAAATCCCCTGTGCATATCTGTTGTGACCTGTTTAGATTCATTTTCATCAAGACATTTTAAGAGGATGCCAGTTGGGTCCCTCCAATCAGGTTCTAATTTAAAATGCATAATTTGATAGCTTTTAATTTGAGAGACCTGGCCCTCATCTTTTTCAAATATGGTGGACTTTCTAGGTTCTTCATAAAGTAAATAACATTTATGTACCAAGGTGAAGAAGAGTAGTTTTCAAATACCTGCATGGTGTCTTGTCCAGACTGTGTCATGGGTGCATCGGATTGGGTGAATATCTGATGCAATTCTAGCACCTTACAGTTTGATTCTGATAATAAATTGGTGAGTCCTTGTCCTTGATCATATTGGTGGGATTTACGTGCAGGTCATACTCCATCAATTTGACAATCCATTTCCCTCTTTTCCCTTCAATATCTGCCTAGACTAGAATCTCTTTGGCACTACTACTAGGAACATAGGTTTATATGACAGACTGTAAAGCATACACCCTGAAGGATTTCAACTCTTTGACCAATGCATAGGTCTTCTTTTCTAATATGTCATACTTCAACTCAATATCTTAGAGGGATTTTCTAAAAAATGCTATGGGTTGTTCATGCCATTATTCATTCTTTTGCAGTAGCACAACAACAATGGTTTCCTAGGAAGAGAAAGAAAAGATAAAAAATATTTGGCATAGTCAGGGATGACTAATATAGGGGCCTCAACCAAAGATTGTTTGATCCTCTGGAATGCTGATTTTTCCTCATGTGACCACTTGATAACAAAGGAGCTTGAAGGGTGTACTCTATGTGTGAGAGACAGTCAACACAATGCCACCAAGGAGACGAGTGGAGCCACCTTTAGCCAATCATGCTGTAGAAAGAGAAATGTGAGAGATTCATGCAAGATTAGAGGCAGTGGAGGAAGAACTGAGGAGGGCACCTAATGTTGGAGACATAGACAATGCATAGAGTGAAGAGGTAGAAGTTGAAGAAGATGCAGGGGAAAATGTTGTTTAAGAATTCTTTCTGAGAGCATTTGTTAGATTGGGAGCTAGAGCCAAGATAGAGGTCCCAATGTATGAAGGCAATTTGGATGTTGAAGAGCTGATGGATTGGATAATATCCATGGACAAATATTTCAACTATGAATATTTTGATGAGGAGAAAAGGGTGATACATGTTGTAACCAAGCTAAAAGGACATGCAACACTGTGGTGGGATGAACTGCAAACTGAGAGGAGAAGCAAGGGAAAACATAAGATAAAGAGTTAGGACAGAATTGTAGCTAAGTTGAAGCCTAAATTCATGCCCAAATATTATCATATCAATCTGTTCAGGAAGTTGCAAAACCTGAGACAAAAGGGTATGACAATTAAGGAGTACAAAGAAGATTTCTACAAGATGAACATCAGAACTGGACAAAGACAGAAAGATGAAGAAAAAGTTGCCAGGTATATAAATGGCCCGAGGTATGAAATCCAGGATGAGATCAGCATGATTTCAGTGAGGACAGTGGAGGATGCTTATCAGTTTGCACTGAAGGAAGAGGAGAAGTTGGCCAGAAAACAAAGCCAACGAGGTAGAGGTAGGAGCTCGGCCCTGAACAAAGGTAAGGGAGTTACCCATGACAAGGCACATAAATCCAAAGACGAGATTGAGAAACCACCCAGTCACTCGGAAAGAGGAGGAAGTGCCCGAGGAAGACAGGGTGGTGGAAGAATTTCTTCTAGAGGAAGAGGAAGAAGCAGAGGAGGAGAAGTAAGGTGCTATGCCCATGGAAAGATAGGGCACATGTCTTGGGAATGTCCTGAGAAAAAGAAAGAAGGAGGAGGTGAATCTCACATTTCAGAAGAACAAAGAAGGAATGTTGAAGCAGAAGGAGTAGAGGATGGAACATCCCTGATGTTGAGAAAGGTTCTCTTAAATCCAGAGGCATAAGTTGAAAATCCAGTGTAGAGGAATAATCTATTTAGGACAGCTTTCAAGACTAAAGATAGAGTATGCAAGGTGATAATTTACAGTGGGAGAATTGATAACTTAGTATCCATAGAGATGGTGGAGAAATTGGAGCTGGAGACAACTACACATCTGAATCCATACAAAGTCTTATGGTTGCATAAAGGACACCAGGTAATGGTCAATAAACAATGCCTTGTTGAATTTAAGATAGGAGGATATAGAGATGAAATTCTATGTGATGTAATTCCCATGGATGTATGTCATATTTTGTTGGGAAGACCATGGCAATTTGACAAGAATTTCATTCATGATGGGAGGAAGAATATAGACACCTTAAAGAATAATGGTAGGACACACATGTTGCTTCCAATAGAAGAGAAGAAAGTGAAAGAGAAAGCCAAAACAAGCATACTTCTCATGAAAGGGAAGGAACACCTGAAAGAAGTCAAGAAAGAAAAAGAGATGCAGTTTGTCGTGGTGAGAAAACCTGGAGTTATC